>JAFEMH010007750.1:0-78106 GCA_022495995.1 Adenophora triphylla var. japonica
GCTGCTACACCAAAAGAGGAATATTCCGTCTCAAGTGTTGCTCTTCGGAACATGTGCAAAAACTTCCCCAAACCAGTCCAGTATACCAAACACTATGACACCCTTGCCAAAAACCAAGGCTCATGCAACACTGCATTCATACTACATTGCATTCATAAAATAAAATCCTAAATTATTACATTCCAAAAATAAAAAGAGTGTGCATAAAAAAAAACAAACAAACATCAATAATCCTAAATTATTACATCCCAAAAAAAAAAAGAAAAGAGAAAAGAGCAAAAAAAAAATGTGTGCATAAGCTGTACAAATCTCAATCCCAGTCTCAAATCTCAATCTCAAATCTCAAAAAATCAATCGGAGTCTCTAGCGCCCGATGTCTGCCCCCGATCCCTCTTGCGGCTCGGGCCCGCCTCCTCAGGAGCCCTGAAGATCTCGGGCTCAGAATCGTCCTCGTCTCCAGAAAGAGGCTCGTCAGGACCAACCGGCACGCTCTGATAGGGCAAGCCAAGATCTGCGAAAAAATCATATCCGAAGGTGAAGGCGTCGGATTCCTGGACGTACGAAGACGACCCACCATGCTGCCAAACGTGTCCCTGTCCGTGTGGATCCCCGAGAATGACGTGATCCGAAGGCAGCACCGCGCGGGGATCAATGAGAGGAGACAGAGGAGTCTCTGAAGAAGTCTCTGAACGAATCAGGAAGCCTCCTCCCGACTGTGCGCCGCCGTGGTCGCCGCTCTAGCTCGAGGAGCCCCCGCAAGCGACCATCCTCCCGATGAATCTCTTAGCTCCGATCACTTGCTTCGCGCCTTCGACGACCACCTCCGAAACCGCACAAAAGCAAAAGCGTCGAAACAGCAGTTGAAGCGAAAAATGATGACAGGAAAGAAAAGAAAAGACAAAGCAAAAAAAAAAGGGGAAAAGGTGAAGCCATACCTTCATACCCGGACGAGGCCGGAAAGCTCGTGGAAGCCGCTCGTGCCGAGTGGATTCGCACCCTCAATCGGACCCCATCCTGACATACGAAAGTCCGTCCGAGGGTATCGCGGACCCCCTAACCCCTCTCTATCCGAACTCCGGGGCATCCTCGCCTCCTCAAAACAAATACCGGATATGGCTCGGGCCGCCACAAATGCCGAGAAGTGGCCGGCCGGCTCTAATCATCCCGTGTCGCAGATCCGTGCCACTCAGGCATCATATTTGGCGGAGGCTCCACCTGTCATGGGGCGACCTGCGCCATGTGTCGGCGCGTCACCCTCTCTCCTGCATAATAGGCATCGCAGTCGCCTCTCGTAATCCTCCGATGCACAAGCCCAAATCTCGTGCCCTTCACCGCCCCACCTCAAAACGATCCTGTGGATAGAATATCATCCTCTCAGCCCGCCTCACTCCGTCAAAGGAAGGCAATCCGCGTATCCCGAGTCGTACGCCCCTTTGGAGCTTATCTTCCCTGGGCATGCTTCGGGACCAAGAGCGCATGGCCGGATACGCCCGACGTACTCCGCTACTGCCGCCACATCGTGACGTGGAAAAACTCCAACGCCCATACCGCGAAAGGTAAAATCAAATCAATCCAAAGGCAAAAGAAAAGTGTGTGCCCAAAAAAAAAAAAAAAAGGAAAGCAAAGAGAGAGCTTATACCTGTGGCAAACTCAAAGCAAGATAGTGAGCTCACAGCCTTCCGGCTGCACCTATCAAGAGCAAAGTAAAGCTCTGCAAGCAGGCTTCTTCCTGTGTGAGACGTCTCTGCACCATCTCCATGTCCTCCAAGGACCTCACAAGAAGGCAAAGACTGCGTCCCCTCAAAGCATGTCCAAAGAGGGTGCTCGAAAAAGCAAACCACAAGAAGGCTCCTAGCAATCTCTGATCGGCGCCTATCCTCTCCTCCCCAACCTCATAGCTCACAATGGTCTCCACACCTTCCCGTAGACCACGGCATACTCCATCCCCATCCCCTTTTTGGGAATAGGAAAATCCTGCAAGAGCTCGCAGATCCGCATCGCGTAGCCGTCCCCGCCACTCAATGCCGCGTCCATTAAAGGACAAACCCGTGATCGCAGCATAGTCGTGGCGTAACCGTAGCCTCGCCCTGCGTTGTGCTAGTGAACGTGTGGGTCGCATCCCACCATGCTGTTTCGCTAAAGCAAACATCGTGCCCTCGCTTCTTCAGTGGAACTTGACCAATCCCCTCAAGCACTCAACAAACTCCCAAAGTCCCGGTCTCAACGACAACTGCGTCTGCCCGGACTCAAAGCTCCTGGCCAAAGATTCGGAAGCCGGTCCCACAAGTCAACTACAGACTCCACCGATCCTCGAGTCTTCATCTTGTTCAGCTGCTCCGTAACGTAGTTGTTTCCACCCTGCAATAAAACAAAAAAAAAAGAAAATGTCAAAAAAAAAAATTTGCATTTGCACGAAAAAAGAGCATACATATGCATCATGAAATTTCAAAAAAGTCGACAAAGATAACAAAGATACAATGAGCATAGCCCCATTTTTCTCGCACAAAAAATAAGAACAGCTTTCGAAGCAAATCCCAATCAACATTCATACAAGGAGTCAACGGAAGCAAAAACTCCGTCCCATTTTCATAAAATAACATGCATACATTCATCGAAAAAAAAATGCATTCCTACGGAAGTAAAAACTCCGTCCCGTTTTCACAAAATAACATGCATTCAATCAACGGGAGTAAAATTCCGTCCCACTTTTCAAAAAAAAAATCAATCAAAAATCATACATTCATATCATCATCTCATGTTGGCAAAATGCCAATTCTTTTCTCAAGCAAAATGCACATTTTGGAACACCAACAAATTCATTGCAACATGCATATCATCAAAAATCAATATTCAAATTTCAAATAAAAAAATCACAATTTTCATCCATAATTTTCGGATACTAAAAAAAAAAATGGCAAAAATGCCAATTCTTTTCCTGCAAGCAAAATGCACATTTTGGGTTACTCATATACTATCATAACATGCAAAGCATCAAAATCAAGATTCAAAGCCAAGAACATCAATCATTCCAATTTTCAAAAAAAAAAAAAAAAAAAAAAAAAATCAAAAATCACCCAAAATTCAATTTCAAGCAAGAAATCAACAAAGGGAATGAAAAGATTCAAGTATACCGTTCGGAGACTCGGATCAGAAGCCCAATGTTGCCAAGCACGGGTATGGCTCCTCCGCAATCGATTGCGAAAGAGTATAGTGCCTCTCATTCTGACGAGCTCCAATCGTCTCTCCGCTACGGCCACGCCCTTGCCTTGAAAACACCTTCCCCGTGTTCCATTGCTTGAAAATCGAAGAAAAACGGAAGAATTTTCAATCTTTTTGGCCTTCAATGGCTTCCTCCCTCGGCTCTCTCTTTCTCTCTCTCGTAATTGCAGAAATTTTGAAAAAAACTGAATGGGGAAGAGGAAGGGCGTTGGCCCTCATTAAAACCCTCTGGAATACGCTCCTATCCGCGCTAGGATAGATCTGGTCAAAATGACCCTTTTGCCCTTTAAAATTCCAGGACTCTGCAATTCAGTCCCCAACTTGACAGAGTTAACCAAAGTCAACCCCCTTTCAAGGAAATTACCCACGGCAGTCAAACGTAAGACCGATTTCCCCGAGAAAGATAACGAGATCTCGTGTCTTTCATCAAAATCATCAAACGGCAGTCAAACGTAAGACCGATTTCCCCGTGAAAGATAACGAGATCCTGTGTCTTTCATCAAAATCATCAAACGGCAGTCAAACGTAAGTCCGATCTCTCCGAGAAAGATAACGAGATCCCGTATCTTTCATCAAAATTACCAACGGCAGTCAAACGTAAGTCCGATCTCTCCGAGAAAGATAACGAGATCCCGTATCTTTCATCAAAATTACCAACGGCAGTCAAACGTAAGTCCGATCTCTCCGAGAAAGATAACGAGATCCCGTATCTTTCATCAAAATTACCAACTAAGGCACAAACGTAAGTCCGATTCCTCCGAGAAAGATAACGAGATCCCGTATCTTTCATCAAAATCTTCCCTACGGCAAGATCAAACGTAAGTCCGATCTCTCCGAGAAAGATAACGAGAATCCCGTATCTTTCATCAAAATTACCAACGGCAACAAACGTAAGTCCGATCTCTCCGAGAAAGATAACGAGATCCCGTATCTTTCATCAAAATCTTCCCACTGCAACAAACGTAAGACCGATTTCCCCGAGAAAGATAACGGAGATCCCGTGTCTTTCATCAAAATCATCAAAACGGCAAGTCGAACGTAAGTCCGATCTCTCCGAGAAAGATAACGAGATCCCGTATCTTTCATCAAAATTACCAACCCAAGTAGCCAAACGTAAGTCCGATCTCTCGAGAAAGATAACGGAGATCCCGTATCTTTCATCAAAATCTTCCCACCTAGCCAAACGTAAAGTCCGATCTCTCCGAGAAAGATAACGAGATCCCGTATCTTTCATCAAAATTACCAACTGCACAAACGTAAGACCGATCTCTCCGAGAAAGATAACGAGATCCCGTATCTTTCATCAAAATTACCAACGGCGGTGGCAAACGTAAGTCCGATCTCTCCGAGAAAAGATAACGAGATCCCGTATCTTTCATCAAAATTACCCACTATAACTCAAACGTAAGACCGATTTCCCCGAGAAAGATAATGAGAATTCCGTATCTTTCATCAAAATTACCAACGGCAGTCAAACGTAAGTCCGATCTCTCCGAGAAAGATAACGAGATCCCGTATCTTTCATCAAAATTACCAACGGCAGTCAAACGTAAGACCGATTTCCCCGAGAAAGATAACGGAATCCCGTATCTTTCATCAAAATTACCCCGGCAACAAACGTAAGACCGATTTTCCCGAGAAAGATAACTAATTCCGTATCTTTCATCAAAATCATCAAACGGCAATTTCAACGTAAGTCCGATCTTCCCGAGAAAGATAACGGAATCCCGTGTCTTTCATCAAAATCATCAAACGGCAGTCAAACGTAAGTCCGATCTCTCCGGGAAAGATAACGAGATTTCGTATCTTTCATCAAAATCATCAAACGGCAGTCAAACGTAAGTCCGATCTTCCCGAGAAATATAACGGAATTCCGTATCTTTCATCAAAATCATCAAACAGCAGTCAAACGTAAGTCCGATCTTCCCGAGAAAGATAACGGAATTCCGTATCTTTCATCGAAATCATCAAACTAAGAGTCAAACGTAAGTCCGATCTTTCCCGAGAAAGATAACTAATTCCGTATCTTTCATCAAAATCATCAAATGACAAGCCAAACGTAAGACCAATTTCCCGAGAAAGATAACGAGATCCCGTATCTTTATCAAAATTACCCCTATAGTCAAACGTAAGACCGATTTCCCGAGAAAGATAACGAGATCCCGTATCTTTCATCAAAATTACCCCTAAGCAGAAAAACGTAAGACCGATTTCCCTATAAATACGTCTCCGATTTCCCCAAAGCAAAGTTAACGGAATCCCAAAAGCCAACGAAATCTCGAGAAGATCTCGAACTACGAAAGGGCTTGATTCCCACTAGGGATACGTAGTAGCCTATCACTAGGTCCAGCCTCGACCAAAAATGGTCACCCTCTCCTTCGGCAGCTACAGACAAAGTCCACCGAAAGGCCATTTCAAATCAAGGTTCGAGGCACCTAAAAAGCCATCATCTCCAAGGTTCGAGGCACCTAAAACGCCATCATCAAGGTCCGAGGCACCTAAAAAGCCATCGTCTCCAAGGTTCGAGGCACCTAAAACGCCATCATCAAGGTCCGAGGCACCTAAAACGCCATCTCCAAGGTTCGAGGCACCTAAAATGCCATCTCCAAGGTTCGAGGCACCTAAAACGCCATCTCCAAGGTTCGAGGCACCTAAAACGCCATCATCAAGGTCCGAGGCACCTAAAACGCCATCTCCAAGGTTCGAGGCACCTAAAATGCCATCTCCAAGGTTCGAGGCACCTAAAACGCCATCTCCAAGGTTCGAGGCACCTAAGACGCTATCACACACAAACACTAGGAAAATGATAAATCACAATCATCCCCAGCAGAGCGGATAGCCATCAGACCGAAAATGGTCATTCCTATCCCCACAGAGGCGGATAGCCATCAAACCGAAATGGTCATCTCTTATCCCCAGCAGATTTTCTCTCCAAGAACCGACCGCGTAATCTCGCTCATCGTGTTCGAGGCACCTAAAACGCCATCATCTCCGTGGTCGGAAGACCCGAACTACGATCGGCTTGATTCCCATCTCGGGATACGTAGGTAGCCTATCGCTAGGTTCACCCACTCGATCACTCGATCATCCCGCCAAATATGGAGCTCACTCTTATCGACGACCCCGCTTCCTTCGAAAGCGCCGTCACCGAGGGGCTACTGTAAGTGCTCCAATTTGAGCTTGTTAGTATTTTCGTTAGAAAATTAACGAAAGTTATAACATTCCTAACAATTACTAATAATTACTAACATTTCCTAACAATCCTAACATTTCTAACAAAGTGAGGGCAAAATGGGCATTGATAAACCAAGTAAAAGAATCAAAAAAGTGAAAGAAATGGTCAAAAACCAAAAATAGAAATGGTTGGAACATAATATGGCTGTTTAATTTGAATTTTAAAAAAGATTATTCCTTGTGTCCAAAGCCTGAAGCAACATTTAATGAACAGTGCACGCGACTGATCCTATCCGCGCGGATGACTTCGTATCTTTCAGAGGGCTATAAATTGAGCCCTCCAGTCACAAAATAAAGAAGAACAAGAACACAACTCACTCCCAGCAACTGCACCTTGACGAAAAATAGGGAGAAAACAGTGGGAATTCACTTGAATTGCCACCATTTTCTCTTCAATCTTTCCCAAATCACACTCACTCAAAATACTTTCAAAACACTCCCATATTCAAGTCTTATACATCAAAACAAGGAAGATAGGTATAACCTCCCTCTCCCTACACTAAATCTCTCATTCATGCATGCATCTTCAAACTACAAAATGTAGTTATTTCATCTTCTTGTCATAGATCCAAGAAGATCACCATGGAAGTTCATCTCCATGGATGATCTTCTACAAGGATCAACATTGTTTTCAAAGTATTCTTACTTACTTGCAAAGAAAGCACATTTTCAAAACCCTAAAAATCATTTTCATACATCAAATCTCTTTTTCAAAGGATAAAATTCCCCTTCCCAAGCAAATGAAGTGCTTAGTCCTAATGTACCCCAAGGATGGTTTGGTATAGTTGATTCACCACTAAAATGTCAAGTGATCACTAACCAAAACCTAGGGAAATGGGGACAAGCATGGATGCAAAACCCCCCTTTTAATCATATTTTCTTTCTTGAGAAGTTGCTGTCCAGTAGCAATTTTCTAAGACCTCAGTCCATGGTCTAATTTTTTGGACACAGATAAACTTGGAATTTGGCGTTGACTAAAAAATACTTTTTGTAGCCAACATCCAGATCTTTCCATACATATTTTTACTTTATTTTTTTAGTGAGTAAAACTCCTTTTTTCAAATTTTCTTTTAAAGGTCAGTTCATCAGTTTCTGGAAATCCAGATTTCATATCTGAGATTTCCAGAAGGTTTTGGTCCCTCAAATCACCCCCAAAATGGAAATTTCCTCTTCAGAAACCCTATTTAAGGTGTTCTAAGAAACTTTCATTCTCGGACTTTTCCCAGATTCTGAGTTTTTGAAGCCCTAAAGTCCATTTCAAAGTCAAGGGTCAACTGCCTTTTTCATTCTGGCAGAAATAATTTCCAACTTCAAAAGGTCTTTTGAGTACCAAATTTCAAACCAAAAATCATCCAAAAAATCATGAGATCAGTTTAAAGTCTTAAAAAGAGATCCCAATTTTTACTTTTCTCAGTTTCAAATTATTTTGGTCAAAACACACACACACACACACACACAACAAAAGGATTTCAAATGTTTGGAAGACTCGTTTTACGAGGCGCGCCGGGTGCACACTAACGTCCTTCCCGACGCGTAACGTGACCTCCGAACCTAAATTTCTGATCTCGGGCTTTTTTCAAAGTTTTGGCCCTCAAAATAAAAATGGCATGGCGACTCCGTTTGATTTCAAAAAAAATCGGGTACATCACAACTGTCTCTTCTCATTAGACAGATTTTTGGTTCTCATTTTGAAGAATTTTTTTTGTTGCAGCAGTTGTAAATGTAAGTGCAGGTAGTTAGGCTATAAATAGTGGGGTTTAAATGTACTGTTAAAATTTCCCTCCAACTTGGATTATTGAATTTTCCCTCCATGGCAAGGGTTTGTTACAACTTGTTGTAATTTGTGAATATTTGAAATTTATTCTCAAGGTTGAAAGCCATCTTTCCCTCCTAAAGTAGGAAGTACAGTCGTCTGTGAGCGTTGCTTTTGGGTGTCAGTTAACCAAGGTCGGTTAGTGAATTGCCGATTAAGTTTTTGATTACAAACTTCTCTCTCTTCTAAGTTTTACCCCACTTGCATTTCTTTATTATGAAAATTTATTCATTTCTTAATCTCCGTGCAAAGTCAAACTCGTAACCTTAAAGCGGGACTGAGGAGTAGATTCATAAGATAATTGAAATGGAGATTTTCATGATTGCGAAAATCTCTTTTTTTAAAAACAAATTGAGATTTGAAATGATTTGCTGATAAAACTCATACTTATCTAATCTCTCAATAAAAAAAGTCCAATAACGCAATTGATTGTTCGTTTTTTTTTTTTTTTGCATTTTATTTTTCGTATGTTTTTATATTGATATTGAATTTCTTTTGTGCATTAGATTTTTTTCTTTCTTTATCATTAATTTTTTTTTTTCATTTTGCTTTTTCTCTTTTTGTAAGACAATTATTTGTGCTTCAATCCATTTTCATTTTTAACTAATTTATTGTATAAAATCAACCCTATAAATTTTAAAAGTTACTAATTGAATTCCAAATGGATGATTGTGATTGGTGGATGATGGAAAGATTGGCCAAAGATATTGTGCCACTTTGAGTTTTCTAGGAGCTTGAAAAACTTTTGCTATTATATATAGTAGATTCACAAACTCCTTTTTTTTCCAGATTTGTGAGTGACTTCTTTATAATCTCTTTTGACTTATTTTGATTAGGATTTGTTTTTTATATTTATGTTTGTGTTTATTATTTTGATTTTGATTTTGAATTTAATTTTAATTTTAACTTTAACTTTTATTTTATAAATTTTCGTCTTTATTTTGATTTTATTTTTTGCTTTTTTCTATTTTTTTTTATGTTTGTGAATGTTTCTTTCACTTTTTAATTATTAGAATTTTAATTTTCGTTTTTTATTTGCATTTTATTTTTTCGTATGTTTTTATATTGATATTGAATTTCTTTTGTGCATTAGATTTTTTTCTTTCTTTATCATTAAAGTTTTTTTTTTCATTTTTCTTTTGCTCTTTTTATAAGACAATTATTTGTGCTTCAATCAATTTTCATTTTTAACTAATTTATTTTATAAAATCAACCCCTATAAATTTTAAAAGTTACTAATTGAATTTCAAATGAATGATTGTGATTGGTGGATGATGGAAAGATTGGCCAATGATATTGTGCCACTTGGAGTTTTCTAGAAGCTTGAAAAACTTTTGCTATTATATATAGTAGATTCCCAAACTCCTTTTTTTTCGGATTTGTGAGTAACTTCTTTATAATCTCTTTTGGCTTATTTTAATTAGGATTTGTTTTTTATATTTTCATTTGTGTTTATTATTTTGATTTTAATTTTAATTTTAACTTTTATTTTATAAATTTTCGTCTTTATTTTGATTTTATTTCTTGCTTTTTTCTATTTCTTTTATGTTTGTGAATGTTTCTTTCACTTTTTAATTATTAGACTTTTAATTTTCATTTTTTTTTTGCATTTTTTTTTGTAGTTTTTTATATTGATATTGATTTTCTTTTGTGCATTAGATTTTTTTCTTTCTTAATTATTAAAGTTTTTTTTCATTTTGCTTTTGCTCTTTTTGTAAGACAATTATTTGTGCTTCAATCCATTTCATTTTTAACTAATTTATTGTATAAAATCAACCACTATTAATTTTAAAAGTTACTAATTGAATTTCAAATGGATGATTGTGATTGGTGGATGATGGAAAGATTGGCCAATGATATTGTGCCACTTGGAGTTTTCTAGGAGTTTGAAAAACTTTCGCTATTATATATAGCAGATTTAAAAAAAAAAAATCGGATTTGTGAGTGACTTCTTTATAATCTCTTTTGGCTTATTTTGATTACGATTTGTTTTTTATATTTATATTAATGTTTATTATTTTGATTTTGATTTTAATTTAATTTTAACTTTCATTTTATAAATTTTCGTATTTATTTTGATTTTATCTCTTGTTTTTTTCATTTTATGTTTGTGAATGTTTCTTTCACTTTTTAATTATTAGAATTTTAATTTTCATTTTTTATTTGCATTTTATTTTTTCGTATGTTTTTATATTGATATTGATTTTCTTTTGTGCATTAAATTTTTTTCTTTCTTAATTATTAACGTTTTTTTCATTTTGCTTTTGCTCTTTTTGTAAGACAATTATTTGTGCTTCAAACCATTTTTCGGATTTGTGAGTGACTTCTTTATAATCTCTTTTGGCTTATTTTGATTAGGATTTGTTTTTTATATTTATGTTTGTGTTTATTATTTTGATTTTGATTTCAATAATAATTTTAACTTTTATTTCATAAATTTTCACCTTTATTTTGATTTTATTTCTTGTTTTTTTCTATTTCTTATATATTTGTGAATGCTTCTTTAACTTTTTAATTATTAGAATTTTAATTTTCGTTTTTTATTTTCATTTTATTTTTTCTTATGTTTTTATATTGATATTGATTTATTTGTGCATTAGATTTTTTTCTCTTCATCTTTATTTTGATTTTATTTCTTGTTTTGTTCTATTTCTTGTATGTTTGTGAATGTTTCTTTAACTTTTTAATTATTAGAATTTTAATTTTCGTTTTTTATTTGCATTTTATTTTTTCTTATGTATTGATATTAATTTTCTTTAGTGCATTAGATTTTTTTCTTTCTTAATATTAAAGTTTTTTTCATTTCGCTTTTGCCCTTTTTGTAAGACAATTATTTGTGCTTCAATCAATTTTCATTTTTAACTAATTTATTGTATAAAATCAACCCCTATAAATTTTAAAAGTTACTAATTGAATTTTAAATGGATGATTGTGATTGGTAGATGATGGAAAGATTGGCCAATGATATTGTGTCACTTGGAGTTTTCTAGGAGCTTGAAAAACTTTTGTTATTATATATAGTAGATTCACAAACTCCTTTTTTTTCGGATTTGTGAGTGACTTCTTTATAATCTCTTTTGACTTATTTTGATTAGGATTTGTTTTTTATATTTATGTTAGTGTTTATTATTTTGATTTTGATTTCGATTTTAATTTAATTTTAACTTTTATTTTATAAATTTTCGTCTTTATTTTGATTTTATTTCTTGCTTTTTTTCTATTTCTTTTATGTTTGTGAATGTTTCTTTCACTTTTTAATTATTAGAATTTTAATTTTCATTTTTTATTTGCATTTTATTTTTTTCGTATGTTTTTATAATGATATTAATTTTCTTTTGTGTGTTAGATTTTTTTCTTTCTTAATTATTAAAGTTTTTTTTTCATTTTGCTTTTGCTCTTTTTGTAAGACAAATATTTGTGCTTCAATCCATTTTCATTTTTAACTAATTTATTGTATAAAATCAACCTCTAAAGTTACTAATTGAATTTCAAATGATGATTGTGATTGTTGGATGATGGAAAGATTGGTCAATGATATTGTGCCACTTGGAATTTTCTAGGAGCTTGAAAAACTTTTGCTATTATATATAGTAGATTCACAAACTCTTTTTTTTTTCGGATTTGTGAGTGACTTCTTTGTAATCTCTTTTGGCTTATTTTGATTATGATTTGTTTTTTATATTTATGTTTGTGTTTATTATTTTGATTTTGATTTTAATTTTAATTTAACTTTTATTTTATAAATTTTCATCTTTATTTTGATTTTAATTCTTTCTTTTTTTCTATTTCTTTTATGTTTGTGATTGTTTCTTTCACTTTTTAATTATTAGAATTTTGATTTTCGTTTTTTATTTGCATTTTATTTTTTCGTATGTTTTTATATTGATATTGATTTTCTTTTGTGCATTAGATTTTTTTCTTTCTTAATTATTAAAGTTTTTTTTTTCATTTTGCTTTTGCTCTTTTTGTAAGACAATTATTTATGCTTCAATCCATTTCATTTTTAACTAATTTATTGTATAAAATCAACCACTATTAATTTTAAAAGTTACTAATTGAATTTCAAATGGATGATTGTGATTGGTGGATGATGAAAAGATTGGCCAATGATATTGTGCCACTTGGAGTTTTCTAGGAGTTTGAAAAACTTTCGCTATTATATACTCCCTCCGTCCCACTTCACTTGTCACTAATTTTCATTTTGGTCCATCCCACTTCACTTGATACTACCCAAAATGGCAAATTTTTTATAATTTTATATTCACTCTACCCCACCACTCATTCTCTCTTCATTTTCCATCACTCAATTTATTCAATCAACACTACTATTTACTCCACTCATTCTCTCTTTATTTTCTACCACACATTTCTTTTATTTTATTCTTTTTTCTTAGTTATTGTGCCATTCATTTTGGTGCCAAGTGAACCTGACTCTTAGGGAGATAGCATTCACAAACTCCTTTTTTTCGGATTTGTGAGTGACTTCTTTATAATCTCTTTTGGCTTATTTTGATTACGATTTGTTTTTTATATTTATATTAATGTTTATTATTTTGATTTTGATTTTAATTTAATTTTAACTTTCATTTTATAAATTTTCGTATTTATTTTGATTTTATCTCTTGTTTTTTTTCTATTTTTTTATGTTTGTGAATGTTTCTTTCACTTTTTAATTATTAGAATTTTAATTTTCATTTTTTATTTGCATTTTATTTTTTCGTATGTTTTTATATTGATATTGATTTTCTTTTGTGCATTAATTTTTTTTTCTTAATTATTAACGTTTTTTTCATTTTGCTTTTGCTCTTTTTGTAAGACAATTATTTGTGCTTCAAACCATTTTCATTTTTAACTAATTTATTATATAAAATCAACCCCTATAAATTTTAAAAGTTACTAATTGAATTTCAAATGGATGATTGTGATTGGTGGATGATGGAAAGATTGGCCAATGATATTGTGCCACTTGGAGTTTTCTAGGAGCTTGAAATTTTTTTGCTATTATATATAATAGATTCACAAACTCTTTTTTTTTTTTTTCAGATTTGTGAGTGACTTCTTTATAATCTCTTTTGGCTTATTTTGATTAGGATTTGTTTTTTATATTTATGTTTGTGTTTATTATTTTGATTTTGATTTTGATTTTGATTTTGATTTTAATTTTAATTTTAACTTTTATTTTATAAATTTTCATCTTTATTTTGATTTATTTCTTGCTTTTTTCTATTTCTTTTATGTTTGTGAATGTTTCTTTCACTTTTTAATTATTAGAATTTTAATTTTCATATTTTATTTGCATTTTATTTTTTCGTATGTTTTTATTTTTATTTTGATATTGAATTTCTTTTGTGCATTAGATTTTTTTCCTTCTTTAAAGTTTTTTTTTCATTTTGCTTTTGCTCTTTTTTAAGACATTTATTTGTGCTTCAATCTATTTTCATTTTTAACTAATTTATTGTATAAAATCAACCCCTATAAAGTTTAAAAGTTACTAATTGAATTTCAAATAGATGATTGTGATTGGTGGATGATGGAAAGATTGGTCAATGATATTGTGCTACTTGGAGTTTTCTAGGTGCTTGAAAAACTTTTGCTATTATATATAGTAGATTCACAAACTCCTTTTTTTTTCAGATTTGTGAGTGACTTTTTTATAATCTCTTTTGGCTTATTTTTATTAGGATTTGCTTTTTATATTTATGTTTGTGTTTATTATTTTGATTTTGATTTTGATTTTGATTTTGATTTTGATTTTAATTTAACTTTTATTTTATAAATTTTCGTCTTTATTTTGATTTTATTTCTTGCTTTTTTCTATTTCTTTTATGTTTTTGAATGTTTCTTTCATTTTTTTAATTATTAGAATTTTAATTTTCGTTTTTTATTTGCATTTTATTTTTTCGTATGTTTTTATATTGATATTGAATTTCTTTTGTGCATTAGATTTTTTTCTTTCTTTATCAATAAATTTTTTTTTCATTTTGCTTTTGCTTTTTTTGTAAGACAATTATTTGTGCTTCAATTCATTTTCATTTTTAACTAATTTATTGTATAAAATCAACCCTATAAATTGTAAAAGTTACTAATTGAATTCCAAATGGATGATTGTGATTGGTGGATGATGGAAAGATTGACCAATGATATTGTGCCACTTGGAGTTTTCTAGGAGCTTGAAAAACTTTTGCTATTATATATAGTAGATTATATAGATAGTTGAGAATAAATATTAGATTCATATGATAATTTAATGGAGATTTTCATGATTGCGGAGATCTCTTTTCGTTTAAAAACAATTCATGATTGCGGAGATCTCTTTTCGTTTAAAAACAAATTGAGATTTGAAATGATTTGCTGATAAAACTCATACTTATCTAATCTGTCAATCAAAAAAGTCCAATTCTTCTAATTTTAGATTGAATTTAAATTTCAAATAATTTTAAATTTAAATCAACTATTAAAATTATAATCTTGTCCTTAAATGAGTTTGACTTGAAATAATTTACCAATGGGAAAATTACTTAATGCCATGTCATAATAGTGACATGGCTTAATGTGAGGGCTCTAAATGTTTGTCTTTTAATATATTATATAGATAGTTGAGAATAAATATTAGATTCATAATATAATTGAATGGAGATTTTAATGATTGCGGAGATCTCTTTTCGTTTAAAAATAATTCATGATTGCGAAGATCTCTTTTCGTTTAAAAACAAATTGAGATTTGAAATGATTTGCTGATAAAACTCATACTTATCTAATCTGTCAATCAAAAAAGTCCAATTCTTCTAATTTTAGATTGAATTCAAATTTCAAATAATTTTAAATTTAAATCAACTATTAAAATTATAATCTTGTCCTTAAATGAGTTTGAATTGAAATAATTGACCAATGGGAAAATTACATAATGTCATGTCATAATAGTGACATGGCTTAATGTGAGGGCTCTAAATGTTTGTCTTTTAATATATTATATAGATTACAATATGTTGCTATGCTTCGTAAGAATATAAAATATTTTGTTACGATATTATACTCTCTCGGTCCCAAAATAGATGACATTTTTTAATTTAAGATTTATTTTTAAAACGAAAATTTTTAATAAATAAAATCATAAATATTGTTGCTAGTTGCTATTCACTTTCGAACTTTTAGTTTTGCAAAAAATACAACGAAATATGATTTATTTATTATTAAAATAAATTATTCATGAACGTTTTTTTTAATGTTTTAAAAGATTATTTATTTTGAAAAAAAAATAGATCATTCAATTTGCAACAGAGGAAATAGATAATAGTGGTTAGCCTTGGGTGATATAACTTTAATGTTTGTTCTTATAATTCAGTTGAAATAATATTTCGAATTTGTACAACTTTTAAGAACAACTCAAAGTAACCAAGCATGGATGGTCAAAACAAACGGAGCCTAAGATGCATATCAACTGAATAAATTTATCTACTAAAGAACTCACTCGATTCGAAATAGAAATTAATGAATGAAATTTAGTACTTCCTTTGTGTCAAGAATAATGTTTTAAAAAAAATCAAATTTGCTTTTAATCAAAAGTAAATCAAATCAAAATGGAGCATTATTTTAGAGAATTGAAATTTCGTTATAAAAAGAGAGCTAATATCAATTCTATTTTTCATGAAAATTGATTTACCACTCTTTGTGTTGGGCCTATATGTAGAATAAAAGAAAAACAAATAGAAATAAGTAATAAGTAATACAAACAACAAACACTTCAGGAAAAAAAAATATGATGCACACCAACTGAATAAATTTATCTACTAAAGAACTCACTTGATTCGAAATAGAAATTAATGAATGAAATTTAGTACTTTCTTTTCTGGTGTCAAGAATAAAATTTAAAAAATCAAATTTGCTTTTAATCAAAAGTAAATCTGAAATTTGAACATTTATTTTGAGACGGAGGAGAAGTATCGATCAAAATAGTCATTTTGACTATTCACACAACCCCGCTGAATCACAAAAGAAGTTAACGTTACTAGTAGCGCTAATGTAGTTACTTAGGAAATAGAATTTAGTTGAGAATAAATATTAAATTCATAAGATAATTAAATGGAGATTTTCATGATTGCGAAGATCTCTTTTTTTTTAAAAAAGAAACAAATTGAGATTTGAAATGATTTGCTGATAAAACTCATACTTATCTAATCTGTCAATCAAAAAAGTCAAATTCTTCTAATTTTAGATTGAATTCAAATTTCAAATAATTTTAAATTTAAATCAACTAATAAAATTAAAATCTTGTCCTTAAATGAGTTTGACTTGAAATAATTGACAAATGGGAAAATTACATAATGCCATGTCATAATAGTGACATGGCTTAATATGAGGGCTCTAAATGTTTGTCTTTTAATATATTATATAGATAGTTGAGAATAAATATTAGATTCATAAGATAATTGAATGGAGATTTTCATGATTGCGGAGATCTCTTTTCGTTTAAAAACAAATTGGGTTTTAAAATGATTTGCTGATAAAACTCATACTTATCTAATCTGTCAATCAAAAAAGTCCAATTCTTCTAATTTTAGATTGAATTCAAATTTCAAATAATTTTAAATTAAAATCAACTATTAAAATTATAATCTTGTCCTTAAATGAGTTTGACTTGAAATAATTGACCAATGAAAAAATTACTTAATACCATGTCATAAAAGTGACATGGTTTAATGTAAGGGCTCTAAATGTTTGTCTTTTAATATATTATATAGATAGTTGAGAATAAATATTAGATTCATAAGATAATTGAATTGAAATTTTAATGATTGCGGAAATCTCTTTTCGTTTAAAAATAATTCATGATTGCGGAGATCTCTTTTCGTTTAAAAACAAATTGAGATTTGAAATGATTTGCTGATAAAACTCATACTTATCTAATCTGTTAATCAAAAAAGTCCAATTCTTCTAATTTTAGATTGAATTCAAATTTCAAATAATTTTAAATTTAAATCAACTATTAAAATTATAATCTTGTCCTTAAATGAATTTGCCTTTAAATAATTGACCAATGAGAAAATTACATAATGCCATGTCATAATAGTGACATGGCTTAATGTGAGGCTCTAAATGTTTGTCTTTTAATATATTATTTAGATTACAATATGTTGCTATGCTTCGTAAGAATATAAAATATTTTGTTACGATATTATACTCTCTCGGTCCCAAAATAGATGACATTTTTTAATTTAAGATTTATTTTTAAAATGATAATTTTTAATAAATAAAATCATAAATATTCTTGTTAGTAGCTATTCACTTTCGAACTTTTAGTTTTGCAAAAAATACAATGAAATATGATTTATTTATTATTAAAATAAATTATTCATGAACGTTTTTTTTAATATTTTAAAAGATTATTTATTTTGAAAAATAAATTAGATCATTCAATTTGCAATAGAGGAAATAGATAATAGTGGTTAGCCTTTGGTGATATATTAATACGAATAGTAAGAATCTTTTTACTTCAAATTTGAAATTTTAAAGGTACATCTTTGTAGATATGCAAATTTGAATAGAATGATACAATAATAACATTTTTTATGATATAATATGTTTATATAATTTATTTTACGATATAATATATTTTAGATAACTTATTTCAAGGTAAAAATATACTATTTGTCATAAAATTTTGAATCAATTCAAACTAAACAAATATGAAAGTTAAATTTTTAGATTGATATTTTATTCAGTTTGAAGCATACATTATTGAGCATTTAAAATTAGTTAATACTTTTAGTTTTTAATTTGATTTGATTTATTATAATTTTAATCATGGTATTATTCCACTTGTGGTAGTTAATATTTGAGAAGAAAGGAAAAATAATGAATATAAGAACTCAATCTTAATGTTTTCTTCAAAAAAAAAACCTTAATGTTTTAACTGATTTCTAATTTATGAAATTTTTTTTCTTGTATATAACTCTAATGTTTGTTTTTATAATTCAGTTGAAATAATATTTCGAATTTGTATAACTTTTAAGAACAACTCAAAGTAACCAAGCATGGATGGTCAAAACAAACGGAGCCTAAGATGCATATCAACTGAATAAATTTATCTACTAAAGAACTCACTCGATTCGAAATAGAAATTAATGAATGAAATTTAGTACTTCCTTTGTGTCAAGAATAATGTTTTAAAAAAATCAAATTTGCTTTTAATCAAAAGTAAATCTGAAATCTGAAAAATGAGCATTATTTTAGAGAATTAAAATTTCGTTATAAAAAGAGAGCTAATATCAAATCTATTTTTCATGAAAATTGATTTACCACTCTTTGTGTTTGGCCTATATGTAGAATAAAATAAAAACAAATAGAAATAAGCAATACAAACAACAAACACTTCAAGAAAAAAATATGATGCACACCAACCGAATAAATTTATCTACTAAAGAACTCACTCGATTCGAAATAAAAATTAATGAATGAAATTTAGTAATTCCTTTGTGTCAAGAATAAAATTTAAAAAAAAAAAAAAAATTTGCTTTTAATCAAAAGTAAATTTGAAATTTGAACATTTATTTTGGGACGGAGGAGAAGTATCGATCAAAATAGCCATTTGGACTATTCACACAACCCCGCTGAGAATAAATATTAGATTCATAAGATAATTGAATGGAGATTTTCATGATTGCGAAGATCTCTTTTAAAAAAAAAAAAAAACAAATTGAGATTTGAAATGATTTGCTTATAAAACTCATACTTATCTAATCTGTTAATCAAAAAAGTCCAATTCTTTTATTTTTAGATTGAATTCAAATTTCAAATAATTTTAAATTTAAATCAACTAATAAAATTAAAATCTTGTCCTTAAATGAGTTTGACTTGAAATAATTGACCAATGGGAAAATTACATAATGACATGTCATAATAGTGACATGGCTTAATGTGAGGGCTCTAAATGTTTGTCTTTTAATATATTATACTAGTTCATAGCCCGTCGAAATTCGACGGGAATAATAAAGCTAATCAATTAAGAAAAATTGACGCAAAGCATTTTCAGAGAGAGAGAGAGAGAGTCTTAAAACTATAGTACAGAATTAAGGTTTGGACCTCTTCAACAACCAACTGAAAATATCTATTAAAATAATGAAGTAATTTTATGAGGGTCTCATTCATTCAATTCTTTAAAATCAAACCATCTATTAAGAAAGTTTGAAAATGGAATGATAAATGTCATCTATATCTTAATACAACCAACTAATACAAAGTAAACAACTGATAATGCAATTAAAACACATCTGCAATCATGGCCGCAGCATGACCAAGAGGCTCATCTGCATCTCTTCTCAGCATGAACGCCTGTAAGTAAACCAACAAAAACCCATTAAAGCACTCCCAACAAAAGTAACTAAAATGCACTATAAATCTTTTATGAGTAACCAGCTCATGTAAAAGCTTGACCCATCAGAGAGAATATTGTGGTATCAGAACAACCTGACCATTCATTTTTTTTTTTAAGAGAACCAGGACGACAACTGAAAAATTTTATTAATGATAAATAATAAAATTACATCGATGAGCTGGAATATAACCCAACTCTAAAACCACAAAACAACAAAATCATAGCCCAAGAATAAAACCCAAACCAAAACATCAGCCCAACACCGCATCCAAATTTCAAAGAAAGGAGATTAAGGGCGGCCACACAAGAGCAATGGCGGCCGCACAAAACCGACCGAAGCAATAGGGCGTCCTCACAATGACTTGGGCGATCGCACAAGTCTGGCCGAGACTTAAGGGCGACTGGATCCGGTAACACAATAATTTTGATGACTTTTCAAAGTAACAATACTTATTTTTGAAGCATGCTTCAAAAATAAGTATTGAAGCATGCTTCATAGTACTAACTTTGGTTTTCCCTGTCATATCTGATGGGCTCAACATCATTCTGGGCACAAACACCTTTATTCCTTTATTCTTTCCTGAAAGCATTCTTGCTTCAACTATATGTTTTCCCAGATTTGTAACGATCATTCTTGTTCCGTTGCATAATTCTGAAGCTTGATCAATGTTTCTGAGTAGCATCACTATACACCCAACCTTCGACGTATGGAATGGTTCGACAATCCGAGCATTTAATCGTATTAAGAAATTCAATGTAAAATACATCCTCGTGGCCGCAATATCTCGCCCCTCCTTACCGATGCTATCAGAACTCATATACAACACTTCATCACCGGGCAACATCGACATCACATAATCATTGATAGTATCTACTATCTCATTAGTTGGTGCCAAAATTGCTCTATCCTGAAAAAATCCATCAATGCGCATATTGTGTAATATGTCAGGATACGTGTTTTCAACGATGGTTGCAATAGGATCAGTTGTATCTCTTATCAAAATATCACCGGGTAACTTAATGTCAACTTCTCCATCATTTTCTTCACCGACATCCCCATCTCCTACCCGTAATATCCATTCAAAGAAAATTTTTGATCTCTAGAACATCACAAGAAGAAGAAGAAGAGGAACGTACCTACATTTAGGCAATGAATGAGATGAAACATTTAATTTCTACAACAGGGAAATGTAATATGTAAAGAGTTTTAAATTAGATCATTTACCTGCAATCTCATGTTTTTTGTCAATTTTAGAACCTCACACGAATTTCAAAGTTTTGATGAACCATGGGCAAAGATGTACAATATCATGTCGGCTTTCTTTAGGCACAACAGCAATATTTGCCCGAAATCTCCTCCAAAACAACAACTAATCCACCAAAGGGCTTATCGTAGCAACAACCATCATGAGTACGCATAATGTCCCTCAAGCTCCTGGCCAAGCGCCTCAAAGCAAAGGCTTGTGGGCCATCTGAGCCTCATCCCAAATTATCGCCTTCTGCTTTTCTTTAGGAGACCACACAAATCAGAACCTGGCTTAATCTTGCTGCAAGTTGAGCTTTCATCGACGTGTATGGGTATGCCAAATCTGGAGTTAGCAGTCCTACCCCTCGGAAGTAGCAACGAAGCTATACCGCTAGAAGCCACCGGAAGAACTATATCCCTCCTACTTCGCAAGGCGGAGCACAATGTCTTCCATATGAAAGTCTTCCCCGTGCCACCATACCCATACAAAAAGAAAACTCCACCATCTCCTCTATCAATAGCCGTCATGATCTTTTCATAAACCATCCTTTGTTCTTCAGTCAAAAATTTATGTAATCTAGAGTGCTCAGCCTTCATCTCCTCAACATCATAAGACATTTCATCCAATATTAGCATATTCTCCGCATCAGAAATTACAGAATTGCTTGGTTGAGGTATATCTTTAAAATTTTGTAGACCGCTGCAATTACGCCAATAACTTATCAATCTCACCAATGCACAATTTTTAACTTGCTCTTTCACCGAGTGTCAAACCTATGTATAATAAAATAGATTGACATTAAAACAAAAAATGATAAAAAATGATTAACTAAATACTCCCTCCGTCCCAGCAGAAGTGAAACTTTGAGAAAACTTGATCAAACTTTAACCACTATAAATACAATATAATCCCTTAGTAACAAAATAGAAAGTAGGATTTTTACTTTGGGATGTTTTTTCAGGCAGAATTTGCTCTTGATCTGTTAACTGTTAGTCAAAGTTTGATCAATTTTATCAAAAGTGTGCCTTCTTCTAGGACGGAGGGAGTATAGTTGAAAAACTAATCAATAGAATAAAAGATTGACCAAGATTATTAGTCAAAGTATGATTTAACATAATAAAGTATTTACCAGGATTGTTAAAATTCTTTTGATGCTTGTAGTTGACATCGTCTGACAGAACTTGTCAAGTTTGATTCCAGACATCTTGTGGCCTCGACATACTATTAGATAATAGTAGCATTGCGAAAAGCCTTCGTAGATAATCCGGTGACCCCCATTGACTTGCTTCTTTTATTCCATCAGCATACTCCTTATCATCGTCTAACAATCCTAGTGCATAACACGCTTTTTTGTAATCACCGTGCACTATATTATTTACAGCTTCTCAAATCATCGTAACACGTAGCACCAAAGAATGTGATTTAACATCGCCTCAAATAGTAGATATCGCCGAATTGATGGGGACATGATAAATTCGTCCAATTGATGTGCCTCTCCTTCTAGGACGCCATTCTCGCTTGACTTATCCCAAACAAAAATGTTGCGTAAATTCGTAATACTTGTATTGTCGAGCCTCCGGATACTCACGATTGATCTTCATCCACCGTAAAATTGTGATTGGCCAACAAGAGGCTTACCCACAACATCCGTAAGATAATCGCCATCTCTCGAAAGGAATGGTTTGATCTCCCTCTAAATGGAAAGATAAGCGCTCTACAAATGGGTGTCCCGTAATGGATATCAAATGCAAATATTATCCACATCGCTTCACATGCGCAGACATATCGACAATCGATATACCTTTTAATTTCATCATTCACTTCAAAACCTACCCCTATTCTCGTCACTTCCCTTGCTGATATACTTGAATAAGTACTTTATTGATTTGCTTTGATTACGTATTCCACGTTGATGTGAGCCCGGTACTTCAACAACAAATTGGATTATAAGGCACAATATACCTATTATCAAGGAAAACTCCATTTTTGTCTACATTTGCCCCTGTCTCTCCTCCGATAAACATAATATTCGTTCGTCAACTAAGTGCCTTCATTAAAGCTTTTGGGAAGTTCTTCGTGCATCTTTTGTTATCCATGCAAGGAGATTTTAGGTTAGCAACACCACAAGGACCATGCACCATATATTCTTTCACGGCCTCGTACAATTCCGGATCGCTTTCTTTATCGGGGATCTCAAAGACTTATACACTTGTCGACATCCTCGCGCGATTAGTGCTTGGTCTTTACTTTTGAGAAAAAGAAGAATATGAACATGGGGAAGACCTCGTTTTGAAACTCCACCGTGTAAACAACTCGTATAAAATAAAAAATGTGCATAATTAAAATTATTGTACCAAAAATAAAATATGTGGTTTAGTTATTATATATAGCATTTCGTCCTACTATAATTTGTAATTTTGATCAAGTTAACCAAAATTATCAAAAAAATGTAGGATACATGGATAAAACAATTATATTAACAAACGATATTCAACTACAAACACGTATATATTGTGAAAGGATTACTTACGCGCATTAGGCTCGCCAAAAATTTTCTTTTTCCTTCAAATCCTTTACCAATTCATCAAGCTTCATCTTAAAACCCTACATAGAATATCGCCCTATCTTCCGGTCTTCGCCCTCCTTCCGAACAAATCTTGTAATTTCGCCACTTTGGATTGCAGTAAACGTGATAAAGAGTGATGGATATCCCGTCCACCCGCAAATAGCTAATGCATCTTGGAAATTCTCGAGTCATCCACCGCCGTCCACCTACAGTATGTTGACGACAACACAACTGCCTACCCGCAGACGATGGATCGCATCTCCTCTTGAAACTGCATCTGTAAGTTTCCTATAAGTTTCGACCCTAAGAGCGGGTTGATTATGACGAATCCACTGAAGCCTCTGTGTGTCCATCATTATATACGCATCAACCATAAAATGCTGCAATAGTCTTCCACTTCTCATAAGTTGGTGTCCTTCTGCATACCTCTCCTGTAGTCGAAATGATAAGAACTTTTTCAAAGAAAGATTGGGTCGCTTTGACATTGGAGGCATATTTCTAGGAATATCTCAGATAGAACCCATCTTCCCCATAAACAAACAAAGAATGGGTACTTAAGAGGAAGATAACATGGGTTGAACTCGTGTATTTGTTTAAAGTCACCACACCGCTTTTCAACTATAATGTCTCTCACATCAGGTGTATCTTGAATATCACCCTCGATAAGAGCTGCCACTTCAGAAGTTGTTGGCAAATTATACGTTCTTCCATCCTTAGATCGCTTTCCTATCAGTCGAAGCTTTATCTCACTCGAATCTCTCAAAGAAATACGCTCTGCAGCTGTTCTGTAAATCTTCACATACGGGTTGTTTTCATCAACCATTTTTCTTAAGTCCGCTACAATCGAGTAGTCAAATTCTGAACTCCTCCGTTTACTGTAAAATATATGCGCAAGCAATATATAATTAGTCGATATAATAACACGAAATATATAGACATCCAATCACCATAATGGCTGACCATTTAAAAACAAATTAGTCTCTATTTGTAGAGGAAAAAATTATGAATTTTGGTGTAATTTTTTTTTTAATTAATTTATTATAAAATAATTGAGGTCAAATAATTTGGGGGAAAAAATTCGTAAATTAAGGCATCCAATTAAAAGCACTTGGTGTTGATTTCAATGTCTAATATCTACATTTATACCATGAATGTAAATGACTAAAGTACCCTTGACAGATTTCTAAATTTAACCATTTGATGTTGACGTTTTTTAGCGCCAAATTTTCATTTTGATCACTTTCTTGCTTTTAATATAGTATAGTTTACCTTTTACTTTTTAGATTCACACTTAGAACCCATATAGTTGTGTAACTTTAATTTTTATTGATTTTCTTGTTTTATCCTTTAAATTTAATGTGGGTCACATGAATGACACATGTTCATCTAACTTTTCGAGACGGAGAGAGTATATTTAATAATTTTATAATAAGAATTAAAACTAAATTTTAGATAACTTTAAATATACACAATGTGTTTGTAATTGCAGCTTATATATATGATTAATTATAAAAAATAATTTACTTCCTCCATACCAAAACTAAATGATTTTTTTATCCAAAATGAAAGAACTTTCAAAAAGAATTCTTAAAAAAAAAAACTTTTCTTAAATGATATTTTACCAAAGTACTTTTCATAATTCAATATATATTTGTAAAACTAAAAGTTTGAAAGTGAATAGCAAAGTATATACTACATTTTTTCTATTAAAAATTAATATTTTTTAAATAACTCTTATAGCAAAAAAAAATCACTTTCTTTTTTTTTTTTTTTTAAAAAGCTAAGGGGTAAGAGAAAACCTTATTTTCCGCTCAAAATACAATCTTAGTATAAAGAAATAAAAAATAATACAAAATAAAGCTCAATTCAATCAATTATTTTATATAATTGAGTTTGTTTTAAGCTATATTTTTGAAGCGTAACTCTCTCATCTTGTACTTTTTTTTTAAGCGTAATTAAAATGATATTCGACAAAAAAATTAAAACGATCATAATTTTTGTTAGTCTTTTTAATGTCTAGCATAAAATAAATTAACACCATTATTGAGATCATTTTTTTAATTAATATTTACTATAGAAGATAAATGAAACCGGATCCGGTAACACAATAATTTTGATGACTTTTCAAAGTAACAATACTTATTTTTTTAATCTGTGTTTTATACGGACGACACTAAACTATATTTAATTATTTATGCATTACGTAATATCTAAAAAACATAAATATTAATGTGCTTTTTTTTAACAATAAATATTAATGTGCTATACAGAATATAGTCAAAATAAATGTTGTTTCCCTAATATTCATTATAAAAATGATTAAAACAACCATTATTTACTCATATTTATCAACAATTAAACCCCAAAAACCCGACTTCCTAGGCCTACAAATATGCATTAATCCTATATTGTATCATTATGATCTAAAAAAATATCCCATCTTATGATTCCGACCAAAATGTTAGACAAATTTAATTATACATAATTTTAAAATTGTCACTTCTAATAATTTCATTTCAGTTGTGTTTAAAGAAGAGTTTATATAATAAAATAAAAAGAATGTTTCCTAGAAATGACCTCTTTGTATCTTAATTTTATTTCAGTTGTGTTTAAAGAAGAGTTTATATAATATAATGTAATAAAATAAAATAAATGTTTCCCAGAGATGCCCTCTTTGTATCCTAATACTTTAATTTCACAATGCTTTAGATTTTTCAATTTTCATGGTTTAAAAAAAAAAAAGATTTTTTGTAGAAGATTTTTCAATTTTACGGAAACTATCAATCCCCACACATCCACCCACACTATCCGACCATCACGACTACCATATTTAAATTAAAAAATACAACAGGTAAAAATAACACAGATCTAGAATTCAATTTATTTTTCTTAAATTATATTTCATGTTTATCCGAAAACATTATCGACGTCTTTGATATTCATCCACAACTATCCTCATAAGATTAGATTGTACCAAGAAAAAACCTACCCTCAAAAGAAAACAATTAAGGACAAATAAATATTTATTATAGCACATAAAAAGTATGCCATTATATAAATCAATAATTCCTTAAATTTACAATAAGATCAATTAGTACAATATAAGTATATAATTTTTTGTTGTTGAATTTTATCATTGATTTTCTCGTTGAAACTAAAAAGCCAATGCTTCACTTTCTTGAGCTATTACAAAATTCATGTAAGGAGATTATTTGAATATTAATTGTTATCTAAATTTAGGCATATACTTAAAATTATTTAAAATTTGAATTCAATCTCATTTAGAAATTGATTGATTTAAAGAGCAATAGAGATCTAAACTATAATTTAACACAAATCTGAACCTCCTTCATTGCATAGTTTTTCATAGCTTAAGCAAATAAATCATTTAAGAAAATAATTTGAATATTAATTATTATCTAAATTTAAACAAAAATTTAAAATTATTTGAATTTTAAAGTCAATCTCTTGAAAAATTGATCGATTCATTGCCTGTAGAAATCTAATCTATAAATAAAATGCAAATCTTTAACCTCCTTCCTTGCATTTTTTTTCTCACAACATTTCAGTCTTTTATTCCAGCAGCCCAAGATATTTAGGTCATTTGACGTTCCCGTGAATGAGTTAACCGAAGATGTACATAAGTATGTTGAGGCTATGATCACATTACCTCGGTCATTGGTACTGCCAACATTTTGGTTTAAAATTTGGATCAAAATTTGTACTCCCTCTTTCTCAAAATGAATGTCCAAGTTTATTTAAATTTGCTCCTGGTTAAAAACAAATTTGAAATTTTTTGGACATTCATTTCGAGATGGAAGAAGTATTAAAGTATCTATAACTCAAATCGATATACATCATATATTGGTTAGTCATTTTAAATTTTACAAGTCTGCCCATTGCTTAGAAAATAAACTATGAAATCAACATTACAATATACAAAAAGAATCAACAAAAACATATGAAAACTCATCCGAGTAGTGGATGGTTATCTTAGAATTTCATAGAGTTCTCTTACTTGCTTCTCTTCCAATGTTGTTACTCATTTCTGTGAACCTTGAAACAATTCGTACTCGTTGTGAATAATTTGGTAGCTATAGACTACAACAAAGAGAAGATAATAATTACTTTCTTCGCTCAAAAACTGAATGATCAAAAAAATTCAAAATTGATCTTGATCAAGAATGAATGACGAAAATATTTCAAATTTGATCGTGATTAAGGGAAAATTAAATTATTTTTTGCCATTCGTTTTGGCACAGAGATAATAATATAATTAGCAAGCTATGAATTTCTGAAGCATTTTGCAAGGTAAATAAAAGAATATGGATACTTACATAGAACAATACATTACCAACGGGATTTCCCCGATGTGTTGCCTAACGTCAATGAAGATCTTGTTTAGAAAGAATATTGATAATAATGATGTGCAAACAAAAGAAGCAAAAGAGAGTAAGTAAATGACAATGGTCGAAGTATAAGAATTTCACCTAAAAATGTCAAACCTGTATGCATGTTCAACATGATACATCACTCCCAAGCCTAAATGACATTTAAATTTTTTTTTTCTGTGAGTAACAATTATATTAAGGAAAGCATTAAAGGAAGATATTTGCAAATAAGGAAAGACTATGTGCACAGTAATCATTGTCCAAAACTGAATAAAATGGCATTTGGGGAAAATATTATAAATAAGGGAATGATTTTGTGCTCTAATAATTAACCCTTTTTTAATATTCGAATTAGATTTTTGAAATTCAAATCAAATTCTATGAACTTCTTTAGTGATTTAAAAATTTGAAATTCAAAGAGAATTCCATGGATTAGTTGACTCGGCCTATTAAATACCACTATTTCATATTAGTGATTTAAAAATTTGAAATTCAAGATTTTGTTTACATGATTTATATAGGAAATAATTGACCAATGAGAGAATTACATCCAATCACCACAAGGACCATGCACCATATTTTTTTTTAATTTTCGGTGATAGCAGGAAATAATGGCTGACCATTTAAAAACAAATTTTTGGATTTTTTAATTGGAAAATCTGTCAATTTTCTCTTCATTAATTGAAAAATCGTTTGAATTTTAGAATTGGTTTGTTGAGATATGTTGAGATTTGGAAAATCGTTTGAATTTTAGAATTGGTTTATTGATATATATGTATCTTTTTGATAAATATTTGCTTAATTTTAGAATTGGTTTGTTGAGATTTGGAATTTTGAAAGAAGTTTATTAATTAAATATGGATAAGAGATAATCAGGAACATTTTCAGGAAGTAACTGATTCTATAATTTTGGATTAGTTTAAATCATTCCTAAAATAAACTCATTTTATAACTAAAAATTCAATTTTTGAAATTCAAATTTACTTTTTCAAAATTTATTGAATTATCCGAAATAGTAGGAATTAGGCTTTTTTTATTTTTTTGAATGGAGGAAATAATGGATGACCAATTGAGAAATGCCACGTGGCTTTCCACATCATAATGCCACGTGGCGCAGTGTGAAGGCTTGAAATTCTTCTGCTTTCATATATTATATAGATAGATACTCCTAAGTAACTCACGTGAACCGCACATGTTGTACTATTCATTTTAAAATTATTTTTTAACAATTCCCCCATCCCCAGTCAATTTTTTTATTATTATATTAAAATTATTTTTTAACAACTATCACTACCCTTACTAACTCTCCACCCTCACCCACCCACCCACCCACAATCAAACTTTTTATTTTACTCATAATTAAATTATATTATTTTTAACAACTTTCCTACACAACCCCACTCCCTCCCACTCTCAGCTACCTACCCTATCCCCCACCCCACTCTCAGCTACCGACTCGACCCCACACCCACACCCACACCCTACACTATCTGTTGGAGTTTTGGTAGGCTTCTCAAGAACTTAACTAAAAACTTAACAGAAAAAAGTAACGGAGATTGGAAAGCTATGAGTCAAGTCGAGTCTTGTATTAAATACAATCTCCGTTACTTTTTTCTGTTAAGTTTTTAGTTAAGTTCTTGAGAAGCCTACCAAAACTCCAACAATCGTAAGAAGTTATTTACGCTTCTTCAAGATCTTCAAGAGATGGCAACAAAAAATGTTGGTCTACTTGACAACATTGAGATTGGTGCGATTTCTTTGGGAATATCCACCATTGGTATCCAAAGAGGATGATCCCCAAGCAAAGAATGCTTTGGATACATGGAATCACAACGATTTATTGTGTCGCAATTATATTCTTAATGGCTTGGATTATGCACAATACAAGGTGTGTCGTGGCATAAAGACCGCAAGAGAACCTTGGGAATTTCTCGAGATGCACTATTCCATGTGTATAGTGACAAAAAGACGGCAAGTGAACTTGGCGGAAGTAAGTACCGGAAACAAGAGAAAGAACACCGGAAAAGTGAAGAGGACCGCCAAGAAGGTCAAAGGTAGTTGTTTTAATTGTGGCAAACCCGGGCATATGGCTAGGGAATGTCGACATCCTAGAATCAACAACCAAGGTGGAAACCCTCTTCAAGCCAATGTGAATGAAGATAGAAATGTTCCATTGAACTTCGAGCAACTTAGTCTATCGGGATAAGTTTTGAACTGACCAAATGTGGTTATTATGTTAGTAAAGGGTACCTTGTTGAAGGACTCCTTAACTTGAATTGTAAATGTTTTATCCGCCTAAGTGCGAAGAATAAAATTTCAAATTTTATTTACTTGGTTTGAAGTGTTCCAATTGTTATGGCATGTTCAATTAGGTCGTGTAAATTTAAATTCACTAAGTCGACGAGTTAATTTAAAATTACTACCTAAGATGAAGGTTGATTCGCAAATCAATTGTGATTTCTTTTGTAGAAATCAGTTTAAACCAGAGATAGTAAATAGATAGTTCTTTACTTCTATTAATGATTGCATTTGATAATGCAAAGTTCATCTTTTGGAAAAGTAAAAGTAAAACCTTAAAGTTTTAAGTAAACAGTAAGGTTTGTGATTCATCTTAATTAACAATTAAAAATTCCGTAGTGATAGAGGTGGTTAGTATGTAGTATCGTTTGAAAAATAATTGCTGGGACGCTGACACTTATTTATCAAACGAATGCTCCTTACACACTCAAATCAATTGAATCACAGAAAAAGGAAAGATAGAACTTTTAAGGAGATGTTGAACTCCTTATTGATAAGTTCCATCTTATGTGGGTATACCTAGCAAAGGTAGAAATATCTAAACCTAAAGAGGTTAAGATAGGACCCAAAACCATGGATTACGTTTCCATTGGCAATGCGGTATTCTTCGAAAGCAAAGGATTGAAGAGACCAAGGTTGAAGAGACCTCACTTGAACATAGTTATGACTATGTTGTCAGGAGATAACATGGTTATTACAATTAAATGACTCCACATAAAGGGAAATATTAAATATGAATTAGGATATTCATAAAATATTTGATATATGGAGGTACACCTCAAGTGTGGGGGTACAAGCTAAATACATAAGTTCTATTGATATAAACTTCTAGTATTAACTGAAACTGTTAAACTGTTAACAGTTAAAAGAATGGATCATCATATATTTGGAAGTTATTTGATGATAAAAACTCCTAACGAATTTGAAGTATTCGTAAGTTGTTTTATAAATACCTAAACTGTGGGGGTATTTGGCTAAAGTAGAAATACTTAAGCAAGACACGTTATATTCTTTGAGAATATACTTCCTTGAAATGATAGGAAATGCATAGAAACTGTGGTGGTCTTCTTAATAAGAAGAAGACCCAAGATGTAGTTGGAGGACAAAAGTTACTAATTCTTTTGGTTCTAAATTTTCTAAGATGAAAAATAAATTGAAACTGTTAAATAATTGGTAACATTTAATAGTGCATTCTATTCTATTTTGGAAGATGGTTGATCTTCCTATGCGAACCGTTGGGTTGCAAAACTAGAAGTGCCAAGCATGAAACCTTTAAATGTTAGACTCTTAAAAACAATAATTTTCAAGAGGTCTAGTCTAAAGAGTGAAAAGTACTTTTCTTGATAAAAGGATCTTGAAAGGTAGTCTCTACAGACAATAGAATCAAGGAATGCAGTATTCTTTGAAAAAATATCATCCCTGCTAAGTACAGGAAATAAGGTAAATTCTCAAAAGAGAACATATGAATCTACAAACGGTCCATCTCAAGTTGAAGATGAAGGACTTAGACGTAGTAAAAGGGCAAGAGTGGAAAAGTCTTTTGGTCCTGATTTTCTATCATTTATGTTGGAAAACGAATCAGCAACTGTTAAGGAAGCGTTATCTGGTCCGGATAGTTCGTTCTTGAAAGAGGCTATTAACAGTGAGACAAAATTCATAATGCTTAATAATACTTGGGAATTGGTAGATCTCCCTCCAAGTTGCAAACCATTAGGTTGCAAATGGATTCTTAAAAGAAAGTATAAAACCTATGGATCTGTTGATAAGTATAAAGTCAGGCTAGTTATCAAAAGGACATTATGATTCATGCAAGATTATCCCATTGACACAACAGAGCGTTTTATGTCGCACAACCGTGTTGGATCTACTTGTGTATTCATATGAACTAAAACAAGCAACTAAACAGTGGCATGAGAAGTTCGATAGAACTATGTTATCAAATGGATTCAAGATTAATGAATGTGACAAATGTGTCTACATACATTAAAGGAACATTTGAATCATTTGTTAATAGTCTGTCCTTACGTGGATAACAATGGTAGTCATGAATTGATCATGAATACCAAAGACATGATAAAGAAGAACTTTGACAAGAAAGATATGGGATTAGCCGATGTCATATTAGAAATAAAGATTTCTAGAACATCAGAAGGAATAATCCTATCTGAATCCCATTATCTTGAAAAAAGTACTTCGAAAGTTCAAGTAGAATCTTGAGAGGTAATCTTTGTAAGATAGATTCCTGAAAGGTAGACTCTAAGGAGGTCAAACCACTTAGAGATACTGAATACTTGGGAAGTCGGATCGGTACAGAGATCATTGTAATAAATCACTAAGGATAGTTAAAGTACTTAGAGTACTTAAAGATATTCTTGTGATTACAGATTACAATAAATAAGATATTCAATAGTATGAAAATGATATACTGATTGGATAACAGACACAAATAAACTCCAAGGTGAAAAATGTGTTCACAATAAATGGAGCAACGGTGTCAAACTTCCAAGACAACTTGAACAACTCGATTCAATAAGGAATTTGAATCTATAGCATTTGATAAAGATAAAAGTTGAATGGTCTTGGAAGATATTCCTTTGTGGAATAAGTTTGTGTCTACATGACCTAAGGCATTGTGACGACAATGAGAAATAGGAAAAGGTGTAGAACATCATGGTAAGTCTAGACATATTCGTCGTAGACACAATACCATTAAACAGTTGATCAAGAATGGTGTTATCACTATTGATTATGTAAAGTCATGTGATAACTTAGCGGATCCGTTTACCAAAGGTATAAATCGAGATCAACTGTATAAACTGTTAAGGGGAATGGGTTTAAAACCCACAATAAAAGGACTTATAGCGGACACTCAACCTTGAGAAATGGAGATCCCAGGCCCTTGGTTCAATGAGACAACCAAGTTATAAGTTCTAGTAGAGTTACTTGGAAACAACAACTCGGTTTATTAACCTAGAGATGTTGAATACTCATTCCCAGAACATCCAAGTACACGCACATGCAGCAGTGGTGAGGATAAGTTGAGAAAACTTTTAATGATTTCTATACCTACGGGTGGAGTAGTGCATGATACTCCTTATATAGTGAGAATCACCTATATAAGCGAGAGGTAATTAGTCCGCCTCTAAATGAACGCTTATGAATGAGATACAGTCCAGGGCCGAAATGGATAAAACGTGAGAACAACAATTGTTAGAGCTGTTATTATGTGAGTATTATTGTCTTGGTATACATCCGACAGTCACTGGTTCAAAGCGACTCGCTACCAAATGGCTAGTATATCCGATAATATTTCACTAGGGAGGATTCAAGGCCACAAGCTATCTATCCCGATGTAATAATAGTTCGCCGGAACTTTGGACGAAATTGCATTCATGCATTAATTGTCATTCATGTGGGGGATTGTTGGAAATGGGTAACGAAAGTTAAGTTTGACTTAACGTTGACCTAACTTCCTAACGGAATTCGTTAAATTGTTAACGAAGTAAGTTACAAAATGTATTCTACATTTAGTGTAGATTATAAAACTCATTTATTGTCTCAAAACCATTTTCGGGTGAATGAGAAATTAATGACAAAGTTTTGTAACTTAACGAGAGTTGGTTAAAAGGGTCAATTTGATCGTTTGGATCAAATTGGATTTAAACTATGTTTTTGGCTGATGAAATTGTGCAATCTGGTGATCAGAACGAGTGGGGACTCTGAGCACAAGTCGTGAGCACGAATGGACTTTGATGACCATTTGCTCAAAACTGATCAGAACGAGTGGACTGCTTTGGAACGAGTCGTGAGCACGACTCGTGCCAAGGGGCACGAGTCGTGCCCTTGCCGCTGTTTCGAAAAGTTGCACCTTTTCAAGTGAAAAGCCACAAAACCTTTTGACTCTCCTTATATACTCCCCCTCCGAATTTCAATTCATACATACAGTCATTTGAGCATTTCTACCCTCTAGTAAGATAGAAAAACATATCCAAATCATTGACATATTGTTGCATAAAATCCTTCAAAGTCCAAAGTTTCAAACATAGTGTTGTTCGTTAGAGTATTTGATTTGGAGTGCTCCTATCATATACTTAAAAGTCGTTTTATCTTACTAGAAGATTGCCATTGAAACCGTAAGCACCTGTGCGGGACAATAACTTCTTACGGAGATTGTATTTAATACAAGACTCGACTTGACTCATAGCTTTCCAATCTCCGTTACTTTTTTCTGTTAAGCTTTTAGTTAAGTTCTTTAGAAGCCTACCAAAACTCCAACACTATCACCATCCTATTTTACCACCATCTTACCTTTTACATTTTCCCGCCACCCTACTCTACCCCTATCCAACCCTACCCCACACCCACCCATCTCACCCCAACTGATCCCCACCCCTACCCTACCCACCCACACCTCCATTACTCTATCCCACCCTATCTTTTACAATTTATCTCAGATTGTGTTTTAATCGAAAAATATTTTCCTTTAATTTATCAAACACATGAAAATATATTTCGAAAAATATTTTAGTTAGAGTTTACCAAACATACGAAAATAAGTTTATGTCATTTTTCGGAAAATATTTTCATTTTCCGTAAAACATTTCACGAGAAATCGTTTTACACGAAACAAACGTAGCATAATTATATAAATTTAATGAGAACAATTTTTTTTAAAAGAACTATTCATAATTTGTTATTTTTATAATAAAGCAACTAAAATCTTAAACCGAAAGGTAGATAGAGAAAGAAAATAAAATTTCAAACAAAGATGAAGAGAGTAAGTTTTTAACTTTTTTACTGTATAGTTTTTTATTAAAATTAATGTAAAACAAAAAAAACCTTGAAATGGGGAAACTAAGAAAACATTAAAAAATAAAACATAGGGTGGGGTAGTAATCATTTGACAGCATGTTACTCCTTTTTTTTTATTTTTTTGAGATTATGTTTTTGACTTTGTACACTTTTATCTAAAAAACATTGTGCAAATAAAATTTTCATTGTACAAATAGAAATACCCTTAAGTCTTAAATTGGAGGAGGTGTCCATTAGACATTAACTTTTTCTTGTCAATCATACTTGTAGACGGCACGGAAGGATCCAGCACATGGGGATTTGACATGTTGGCTAGAGCTCATGGCTTTCAACCTGGAGGTTATGGGTTCGATCCCCCAAGAATAGAGGGAAGACTTTTTCTCCCTAGAATTTATCTCCTAAGCGCTTCTGTGCATACATGTGTGTCTGTGAATAGTGAAAAAAAAAAAAAACGGAGCATATACGAACTAACGAACTCGATCAAAGGAACGGTAGGACCCAAAATTTGAGTTATCCATTTGCTTTCCACTCTAGTCCCTCCGTCATATTTTAATATTTTAGTTGTTTTATTATTTAAAATAAATAATTGGATTCACTTTTTATTTTTAAAATAAAAGTTTTATATCCACTTTCGCTCTTCTATTTACTTTTCATCTTTACAACATACTCCATCCATCTGTCCCGTCGATTTTAAGAAAGCTTTCCATTTTGGGTGTCCCATCAATCTTAAGAATTCCCAAAATAGAAAGTTTTTATCACTATTCCCTCCACTCATTCTCTCTCCTACATTATTTTAATACTCACAACACCATTATAATTTACTATTTCCTCCACTCATTCTCTCTCCTATTTTACTATTACACTCACAACATTTACTATTTTCTTAATTCCCGTGCCATTTGAAAAATTCCTAAGATCGGCAGGACGGAGGGAGTATTTTTTAATCATTCTACCAAATTAAATAAAAAATATTAAATCAGACGAACGAACGGAAGGAAGGAGTATTAAATTAGAAATAAAACAAATTTCAAGTCACCTTCCACATGTGGGATACAACCAAACAATGGCATGATTGACAAATTTAATTTACTTTATTCAATTTATACTTATTTTTTATTCATATTAATACTTATACGACTATTTAGTTTTCAATAAATTAAAAAAAAAATCATTTATTTTGAGGCTTATAATATACTCCCTCCGTTCTGGCCGAAAAGGCACAAATTTCCTTTTTTGGTGTCCCATTTAAAAAGGCACAGTCCAAAAAAGAAAAGTTTTTATTACTATTTCACTCACTCATTCTCTCTCCTACTTTACTTTTACACTCACAACATTCTCTTTCCTAACTATTTCTCCCACTCATTCTCTCTCCTATTTAATTTTTCATACTCACAATATTTAAACTTTTTCTCTTTCCTACATCACTTTTCTTAATTTTCATGTCAGATTGATTTTGTGCCTTTTGGGCTGGGAAAGGAGGGAGTATGATTTTTTAAAGTAGAATCCAAGGTCCTAGCTAGATAGAAGCTGAATTATGTGTCATAGTCTTTTGTTCTTAGCCTACACGTATGTATCTATTGATATTTGTTTGTTGCAATAAGACTATGATGATCATTAATTTCATATCAAGAGTAATGTAATTTTGATGGTGATTATCACGTTTTAAAATCATTTATTTTTGAGGCTTATAATATACTATGATTAACACGTTTTGAAGTCAACTTCTCCTTTTAATATTACAAAATCTATTGTTGAATTGAAAATACAAACTTTATTATTTATTTTTAAATCGAAGGAGTTATAACATTATAATTATAAAAGTGACACTTATTTTACATCGAAACCAAAGGGATTATAAATATTATTACATTTTTTACTATCCATTCGGTTCCAAAATATTTTTTTATTTTTTTAAGAAGAATAATTCCAAAATATGGCCTATTTTCTAAAAGACTTTGTCATTAAATATTTATTTTTACCTTTTTAATTTTTTTATTATTTCTTGTAAAATTAAAAAATGAATATCAAAAGTATCTTTTTTTAAAGCAAATAAAATACTAATTGCATTAATTAAGTTTCAAAAGATGGTACACCACAATAGTCGGAGACTTATCCCCAAAGATAAATATTTTTACAGGGACAAACAATCGACATCAATCTGTCTAACATAATAAAAAAAGCCTAAAACATCTTGATTAGAAATGTCTACTCAAGACTTGTGACATAGAAGTGCGCTTCTCCAAGTTACACTTGGACACAACCTAATATTGGTCTTTATAAAACCCTCATACAGAAACAATGTAGCGTTGAATACATGATAAAATAATGTATTTGAGTAGGCAAGAAATGCCCAACCAAGTATCAAAATAAGAAAACTTTTTCAATCATACTTGTAGACGGAACGGAAGGACCCAGCATATGGGGATTTGGCCTGCTGGCTAGAGTTCATGGCTTACAACCTGGAGGTCATGGGTTCGATCCCCCCAGAATAGAGGGAAGACTTTCTCTCCCTAGGATTTATCTCCTAGACGCTTCTGTGCGTACATGTGTGTGTGTGTGAGTAATGAAAAAAAAAAGGAGCATATACGAACTAACGAACTCGATCAAAGGAACGGTAGGACCCAAAATTTGAGTTATCCGTTTGCTTTCCACTTTAGTCCCTCCGTCATATTTTAATATTTTAGTTGTTTTATTATTTAAAATAAATAATTGGATTCACTTTTTATTTTTAAAATAAAAGTTTTATACCCACTTTCGCTCTTCTATTTACTTTTCATCTTTACAACATATTTTTTAGGGGTGGCTTGATAGGTATACCAATTATATTTTGCTTATACCATGTACCTACCAAGTTTAACTTGGTACATGAAAATCAATACCAGTACCAACCGATTAAGTCGGTATACCAACTAAGTTGGTACGGTAGGTACTCGGTTGGTACTAGACTCTACCAATTGTATATATTAAAATAACAATTTTTCTATTAAAACAAAATAAATATAATAGTACATCATTATAAAACTCAAAAGAGATTATAATATAATAATAAATCCATCTCCAAAGTGCTTACTAGCATCAAAATCAAAATCACATGGGAATCCTTTAAGAAGGACTATGTCTGAACATCAACAGAGAAGCAAACCACAATTTTGGTTATGCCACACTGCAATCTGTAACAGAACTTTACCTCACTCACATTGAGTAAGTGAATCCTAAAATTGCTATCACCAAAGAGTATGAATCCCATATGCATTAACAGAACAAATATTTCATGGTGGAAGCAGTGATAACCAGTTTCAATGTTCTTAAATAAGGTGTAGGTTTTACAGACCGGTGCATGCTTATAGGCTGAAGTGAAAACAGCTGTAGCACGTCATTCAGTCCCTTAAGGCAGTTGTATCCAGGGGCGGAGCCAGGGGGGGCATGGGGGGGCACTCGCCCCCCCCAGCGGCGAAAATGCAATGGAAAAATTTTTTTTTTGCCCCCCCCCATATTTTTTTTATATATGTATATATATAATTAACTTCAAGATTAACATCAGTGAGTGGTGCGGTTCAGCGGTAGAAGGAGTGAAGTTAAAGTCTTTGGTGTTTCCTTTCAAATCCATGTTCGAGCCCTGCTACCTACATTTTCAATTAATTTTATTTGTCCTCCATCTTTGCTATTCTCTCTTTCTCTCCATCCATTTCTTTTTCTTAACAGTTTTGTTTTTCTCTTTCTCCTAATTTCCTCACATTTTTTCAATCTTAATTAATTAGTTAGGCTTTTCCCATTTCTTAATTCTTTACATTTTTAACTAAAATACATTGTATTTCATGGATCCGACCCATTTTTTACTTGTCCGACCCGAAAAAAATTTTTCGGGGGCGCTGCCCCCGAACCCCCGTGAAATCTTGCCCCCCCCCCTCGGGCAATTCCAGCTCCGCCCCTGGTTGTATCCCACACTATTTGGGCATTACAAACCAAACAAGGTGCAATCATGCGCTCACAATACTTCAGTTAACAAATGCAGCATGGTGAATTAATGTTTTTACTCAATATGAATGATAAATAAATAACAAATATAAAAATAATTAACACTTGTAAACAAATCATCAATGAATCCATTCAATACTCAATAGTTACACAACTAACACAAATATAAAAATAATTAACCCTTGTTCTTCATCATGAGAGATTTATGGATTAGGAGTCAACTTCAGATCCTCTCAAAATTACATGTTAACTTTAGAACTAAAATTTCTCTTATGTTTGACTTCAGCAGTTATTTTTCATACAGAAGTATATTTACTAGTGATCATCATGCATTAGGCTCAATATCTGTTAGCAAGGTTACATTTCTGTTGGCTGGCAGCTGGTAACTTGTTTTTAAAATATAAATTAATATTTTAAAAAATTACAATTGGTACTCGGTATACCAATCAATTTAAATTTTTGTACCGAGTACCAATCAATTTCACATAATTGGTACGGTAGTACCGTACCAATCAATTTCACATAATTGGTACGGTAGTACCGTACCAACATTTCGGTATACCAATTGTCACGTACCAATTATAATTGGTACGGTTGGTACACGAGTTGGTTGGTACGGAATGGAAAATTTTGCCAGCCCTAATATTTTTTAATCATTTTACCAAATTAAATAAAAAATATTAAATCAGACGAACGAACGGAAGGAAGGAGTATTAAATTAGAAATAAAACAAATTTCAAGTCAACTTCCACATGTGGGATGCAACCAAACAATGGCATGATTGACAAATTTAATTTACTTTATTCAATTTATACTTATTTTTTATTCATATTAATACTTATAAGACTATTTAGTTTTTAATAAATTAAAAAAAATCATTTATTTTGAGGCTTATAATATATGATTTGAGTAGGCAAGAAATGCCCAACCAAGTATCAAAATATTGCATCAATGAAAATAAATAAAATACAAAGGCTCTCAATATATAAGAGAAGACAAATGCTCTCAATATAGAAGAAAGGCTCTCAACATAGAAGAGAAGACAAATATTTTCGACAAATAAGAGAAATGAAATAAATAACAAGAAGTAATACTGAACAGTATAAACCGAGATACGAATATGGGTTTGCTCAAGTTGGGCCTAATTAAATTGGGCCGTGAATATTATCTAAATAACCAAGTATCTGGGCTGGGTAAGGTTTTCCTTATATGACGAGGAACGTTCAACTCAGCCTTATGTCTACATGTTTGGGCCGTTGTGCAGCAAGAGACGAGGAGAATCAAGTTCTTACCTCAGCATTCCACCACTATGACGAGGAAATAAAATCATTTACCTCGGCATATCTCCGTACCGTCCAATCTCTAATAACGAGGAAGCAGAATCATTCATCTCGGTCTATCAGATAAGGCCGAGGTAAAACATTTGTGTTCCTCGGCTTTCCTAAGCTAGCGTAACATACAGTCCTTATACAACAAGGATTACACAGTTGTGATCCTATCAGGATTATAATTACCAACATCAATTCAAGTCAAACAATGACTCCTAAACAGATATAATTCTTTGAGGATTATATCTTATCTCTTTACAAGTTCATTCCAACATGGATTCCATCAATCCATTCCTATAAATACAAGCCCCATGGCTCATTATTCGGTACGTTACTTTTTACATTGGAGAAACTCTGTCCATTTGATTTCTCTAATATCAACCGTGAACTTACTCTCACGCCGGAGGGCCTTTAGCCGGATCCGCCCCGGCTTAGTTTACGTGTTTTCTCTTATTTTCAGGCCTTGCAATCGCCGGAGCATTCAACGCTTGGATTTGGGCTGTTTTGACGATTTTGGCATCATCAATTGGTTCCATTGCCGGGAAATCGATTCAAACACCCTTTGTTTGGCCTGGAAAATCTCGCCTGAGAAGCTATTTTCCGTTGGATTTGTTCTTGATCGAAATCGGAAATTTTTGCTCCGACAGGCTCTGTTCTTGATTCGGTCGGAATTTGTAAACTTCCACCGGAAACTGCATTAATTCGGCCGGAAACTGCTAGTTCACGTCTGAAGCGAAATTTGTGGCTTGAATTTTTGTGTTGGAAAAATTACAATTGACTGTTTGTTTTTGGTTAAAATTTACCCTAAATTTAGCCATAAATTCGGTTCTGGTGAAATTGTGATTTTTGGAAAATTTCGCATTTAATAATCTGTTTGTGATTCATAATGGACGGACAATTCACAAGTGTTACAGCTGAGGATCCCACCCAAGTGAATGGGGGAAACACTGGAGCCGAGGAGCCACTGCCTCCTCCTCCTCCTCTACCTCAGACCGATGCCATTCCTCCCCTTGCCATGACTCTTCGTTCCATGGGTCAGGCAAATGCCGAGGGAGAGGGCAATGACCTTCCTCGTCCTACTCGTGCTCGTGGGAAGCAAGCAGGAAGGAAGAAAACAAAGAATGCCGACGCCGGTCAAGCAGGAGGATCTCAACCCGTTGACCGACGCTCTTTGTTACACAAACAAATGGAGACTTTGCAAAGGATGTATGAAACACAAGTTGCTCTTTTGCAAATGGACCCAGATCACTCCATGGCTCCATTCATTGTACCATCAATGGGCCCACCTTTGAGAAAGGAACAGGGAGAGCATCAGGCTCCTCCCCTGAAGACTGCTGAACTACCAATGCCGGCTCCCAGGGATTCTCCTCATCCTCGGCATAACAGTAAGCAAAAGGATCCTGTCGTCGACCTGAGAAGCCAAATAACTCCTAGGGAAGAGGAAGTGAACTCCAAGGACCTAAGGACAAGACTCAGCTTGAATAGGCGCCTATCCCCTGCTCGCCTCATCATGACACCTAGGCGTCCCACGTCTCCTCGAGCTCGTCGGCCAGATTCTCCTCGTCCTCTTCGTTCAGATTCTCATCGTCCTCGTCGACCGGACTCTCCTCGTCCTCGGCATCGAGAATTTGCTAGGCCAAGGACCCCAGAACCCTACAGGATGATACTTGGCGCACAAGACCTGGAACCAAGACGTGATAAGGCCCCCTCCAGACGTGATGGCCACCGACATGAAGCGGAGCATAGTAGGGTGAATGATCGCCCTAAAGACAAGTCAGTCAGAAGCTCCCAACGAAGCACTCGCTCAAGCAGTGAGAAGGAAATAGAAACAAAGCAATGGGAGCTGTTGAAACAAAGGCTGGATGATATGGAGAGGGGAAAGAAATATAATGACGACGATTATGATTGGGCAACCCGTCCGTTTTCCTTGAGGATAACCGCTGCACCTCCCCATCCTAACCTCAAGCTCCCAAATTTCGAGAAATATAACGGAACCACTGACGCCAAGGACCATGTGCAAAGTTTTGAACAAACCATGAATCTCCTCACCACTTGCGATGACTTGCTCTGCAAAGCTTTCGCGAGCACCTTTTAGAACGACTTTGATGCCGGTTCCGTGAGCTCAAGAAAGGTTGCATCGATTGCTTTGGAGGGGCATGAGGAGAATGTTCTTAGATCATTTTGCCACGGCCGGGAAGAGGAAGATGAGATTAACCGACTTGGCCAACATTGAGCAAGGGAAGGGAGAGACCACCCTCGCCTACTACAATAGGTTAGAAAAATGGCGGACCAAGTCGAAGAAAGCCTCACCGATAGGGAGGTCATAGTTTGCTTCAACTCGGGTTAAAATCTGGCCCCCTCATTTATGAACTCTCGGCCGGGGAACCCGGCTCCAAGGCCGAATTGTACAAGGTGGCTTATGCCATTTCCATGGCCAGACAAGACAAAGAAAAGGGGAGGCGACAAGACGGAACCTGAAGCAACTAACCCCGACGGAATGACAACGGGAACGGCAAGGGTTCCAAAGGAAAGAATAGAACCGAAGCACCGAGAAGGCCGGAGTTCACCCCTCTTACAAAGCCCATCTCCGAAATCATGCAACTGGTGAACCTTCCTCCACCTCGTCCGCTGACTGATCACCCAAAATATCCCCGCAACAAGAACAAATACTGTGATTTTCACAAGGACAACGGGCACACCACTGATGGTTCTTTGGGCCCTTAAGAAGATAATCCAACAATGGGTTGACGAGGGAAAGTTAGACCGTTATGTCATGAAGAAAGATGGCAAGCGAAAGCGGAAGTAAGAGGAGAGTGAAGATGACTCCAAGAGTGAGGATGAAGATCGAAGGCCTCCTAGTGGCTAAACTACATGTGATCCGTGAAGAGGTGACCTCCACCGTAAAGCTAAGGGACCAGATCCACGAGCTAAGCAAAGTATACCATGTCCCTCGCTTGGATCCATAAAGCGTAAGAAATCATTAGTTTTTCTCCGAATGAGTCAAGGGAAGTCGAGCGGCTCGTGAGCGGCCATTGGTCATCAAGGGTCGAATTGACAATGTTGAATCCGAAAGACTTCTTGTTGACACTGGGGCCTCCCGTGACATCCTCGTACTATTCAAACCTTCCAACAAATGGGGTTGAAAGACACCGCGCTAGAACCTTATCATGGAAGGCTTGAAGGATTCACCAACCATAAGGTTCGGAGCAAAGGGAACCGTAGAACTAGAGCTCGAAGTCGGCGATCATCCCTTCCGAGCCAAAGCTACTGTCACTTTTATAGTCAGCTGGACTTGACTAGTGACTATCATGCGATTATCGGCATTCCAAGTCAAGCCAAACTTGGGATGGTAGCCTCCCTTCCTCACCAACGAGTTAAATTTCCCACTCGTGGCCGGCATTGATGCGTGAGGGCAACCCCAAAGATTTCTTGGAACATGTTGTCAAGAGCCGGAAAAGTCAAAAAGCGTGGAGATAGATACGCCCGAGGAGAACATCAAGATCACCAAATCACGTAAGACCACGGAAACTAGCTCTAGGATGAACTATATCCGTGAAGTATGGGAAAGTGAGGAAGAGGAACCTATGGTCCTAGAAATTGTGGATTGACCAAGGCATAACTCTACCCACACCGGAAGAAGATCCTATGGTCCTAGAAACCGCGGATGACCAAGGCATAGTTCTACCCATCTCCGAGGAAGACCCCATTCTCGTCAATGACCGTAACTCTGGGGCCAACCATGACTTGGGGAAGAACGATCTTCCGTACATCGATAAACTTATGGAGGAAGAAGGCCTCAATGTAAACGACAATGAAGGGAGGAGAATCGAGAGATCATCATCGAATCCCTAGAATTTCGAGACGGACCAGAAATGAAGCCTCGTAGATGAGCTAGAAGAGGTAGTCATTAATCCCGACTATCCCGAACAAAAATCAAGCTAGGAGGCCACCTATCACAGAAGAGAAAGAAAGAATCATATCCCTCTTGAAAAACAAATTTCGACGTCTTTGCTTGGAGAGTCGAAGACATGAGGGGGATCAATGAAGAAGTAGCCCTCCACCGCTTAGAAGTTGATCCTTTAGCGAAGACCATCTCCCGACAAGGAGAAATTTTGCAAGGGACAAGGAGAAAGCTATAAAAGAAGAGGTGCGTAAATTACTCAGCGCCGAATAATTCGCGAAGTCAAATACCCCGTTTGGTTGGCTAATGTCGTTATGGTGAAGAAGCAAAATGGGAAATGGCGTATGTGCATGACTTTACCGATCTAAACAAAGCTCGCCCCAAGGACGCCTATCCTCTCCCCGTAATCGACAAGTTGGTGGACTCCATTTCCGGACACCGAACTCTCGCCTTCTTAGATGCCTACTGTGCTATCATCGATAAAAATGGCGAAAGAAGACATCGAGAAGACCGCCTTTCAAACACCTCGCTGGGAATTTCGCTACATCATGATGCCTTTGGGCTCAAGAATGCCGGTGCCACTTACCAACGGATGGTAAATCAAGTTTTTGCAAGTCGATAGGTAGAAACATGGAGGCTTATATTGATGACATGGTCATAAAGACCAAGGAAGGCAGCCACGTTCCCGACCTAGAAGAGACCATTCACAACCTCCGAGCAAACAACATGAAGCCGAATCCAAGCAAGTGCGTGTTCGGAGTTACCGCAGGAAATTCCCTGGCTTCATGGTTTCCCAAAGGGGATTGAAGCAAACCCGTAAAAGATCAAGGCGCTCGTTGACATGAAGGAACCTACCACCATCAAGGAGGTCCAAAGACTTAATGGAAGAATTGCGGCCCTCGGAAGATTCATCGCCAAATCCGCCGAAAAGTCACCGCCTTTCTTCAAGGTATTCAAGGGTACCAAGAGCTTCTGACTCCCGAATGCTCGGAAGCGTTCCTCCTGGGTTGAAGGAGTACTGGGTTCCCTCCCTCGCTTAGCAACTCCGACTACCGTGAGATGTCAGATGTCTTCCTAGCCGCCACCGATCACGCCTGTCGCACTGCCTTAGTTCGAAAGGACGAAGGAATTCGAAGCCCGTCTACTATGTCTCAAAGGCCCCGTCCGATGTAGAAAGCAGATATTTCAATGTGGAGAAGATAGCATACGCACTAGTCATTGCTTCAAGAAAGCCGCGTGCATATTTTTCTCGCACACCCTATCACCGTCTACACCAACGAACCATCAAGAAAATCCTTCACAAGTTGGACGGCTCGGGACGCCTCCTTAATTGGTCAATCGCTCTAACGGAGTTTGATATCACTTACCAACCAAGGAAGACCCTCTTAGCACAAATTTGGTTGACTTCATGGTCGAGACCGCCTTTATGGGCGAGCATCTCCCCACCTCCCTAAGCAAAACGCGCCGAGGAAAAAGACTCTCCCATTGAACTCCCATCCAACCGTTGGATCCCGTATACCTGACGGATCACCTACCAAGGAAAGAAGCGGAGCCGGAGTTGTACTAGCAAGCCCAGAGGAGAATATACTATACAAGATGCCATCCGCTTCAGTTTCCTCGCTCTAACAACCAAGCCGAATACGAGGCTCTCATATTTGGCATCGAGTTGGCCTCCTTCTATGGAGCAACTAAGGTGGCCGCTTTCGTGACTCCCACTTGTTGTCAAACAAGTGAAGGAGAATATAACACTCAAGATGTCACCCTTGCCAAGTATAGAGACTCGGTCCTAGATATGACGAAGAAAATGGAATTTTTCGAGCTCAAGCAGATAGGAAGGGAAGACAACAAAGTCGCAGACGTTCTCTCCAAACTAGCCACTATGGACGTGTCTCCTTCGGAGACCAACCCATATGCAGTTTATGCCGAGGAACCCGCGTATGAAAGATTACAAGTCATGCTTCGGACGAGGAAGAGAGATGGCCGGATCGATGACTACATCGAATACATTGAGAAGGAGAAACTCCCTTAAGATGATACTCGAGCCAAGCTTATCAAGAAGAGGTCTCCAAGATTCGTGGTGATTGAACGGAGTCCTCTACCGAAGATCTTTCACGAAGCCCCCGCTAAGGCGCTGTCTATCCCAAGGAAACCGAGAACCTCCCGGCGTAAGTACATGAAGGTGTTTGCGGCGGACATCCGGGGGCCGTAACCTTAGCCGACAAAATCATATCGCTAGGTTACTACCGGCCAAACCTAAGGGAAGACGCGCACGCCTATGTTCGAAAATGTGACAAATGCCAAAGGTTCTCTCGACATTCCAAGACTACCCGCAGCCGAGCAAACACTCGTAATACCTACGTGGCCATTCGATATGTGGGGATCGACCTCATTGGACCCTTCCCACCCGCCCGTGGTAATTGCAAGTACGTGATAGTAGTCATGATTACTTCTCCAAGTGGATAGAAGCCAAGGCATTGGCCAAGATAACGGAAGAGAACGCGATCAACTTTGTTCATGACAACATCTCGGGTGCAGATTTGGCCTTCCGCATACAATTGTTTCGACCATGGACTCCAATTCTCCACGGCATTTACAAATGCACTGGGGAGAGTCAAAGTACGCCATGCAAAATCTTCGGCCAGCGCACCCCAAGGCAACGGCCAAGCGTAAGCCGCCAACAAACCGGTCCTAACCGCCCTCACCAAGAATCTCGAAGGTCGCGAGGGTAGATGGTCGGGACGAACTTCCCTAGCTTTATGGGTCGTTCGCACAACCACCCGGGGCCAACCGGGAAACCCCATTCGCACTAACCTTCGGTTCTCGAGGCTATGGCACCAGCAGAGATGGCCATCCCTACGCAGGAACTCCCATTATGATGAGCAAGTCAACAAGGTCAATAGGCTCCTAGACCCGGACCCGATAGATGAAAAATGACTAGCCGCGCAGATGAGGATGGTGAATTACAAGCAAAGGACCAAGGCATATCACGACAAGAGGGTCATCAAAAGAGTATTCCAAGTTGGCGATTGGGTACTTAGAAAGATCGAAGCTACTGGTCGGAAGGCGTAACGTAACAAGCTCTCCCCAAATTGGGAAGGTCCCTATATCATCACTCAAGTCATCCGAGAAGGGACCTACAGATTGAGGACCAAGGAGGGGAAGGATCTCAAGCATCCATGGCATTCCGACAACCTCGTAGAAAATATTATCACTAGTCTAGTTTCCTTTGCAATAGATTAGCTCTTTATTTTCTGGTCTTTTATTTTCGGTCTTTTGTTTTCTTTTTGTCTTTTTAGCCGATAGGATTGCAATTCTATGTAATCGCATTTCGCTCTACGAAAGCAGCTTTCTTCCAACATGCAAAGCAACTACCAAATTTATTCACCCCAAAGACCGGAAGATGAGGACATTACTCCCGACTCTCCGATACACAATAGCCAAGACCAAGGATCTTCCTTGGCCTCGATGGCTCACCAATGCCCAAGACCAAGGGTCCACCTTGGCCTCGATGGCATACTCAATCGCCAAGACCAAGGGATTTTCCTTGGCTCGGATGGCTTAACACGCCAAGACCAAGGGACCACCTTGGCCTCGATGGCTTACAACACATCCCGTCAAGGGTCCACCTTGACTCAGATACCAGCGGCCCAAGACCAAGGGACCACCTTGGCCCGATGGCTTACAACACATCCCGTCGGTCCACCTTGACTCAGATACCAAGCGCCCAAGACCAAGGAACCTCCTCCTTGGCCCGACGGCTTACAACACATCCCTCTGCCAAGGGTCCACCTTGACTCAGATACCAAGCGCCCAAGACCAAGGAACCTCCTCGCCCGATGGCTTACAACCCTTCTAAGTCAAGGGTCCACCTTGATTTAGGAGACTAACGGCCCAAGACCGAGGACTTTCCTCGGCCTAATGGCTTGATAAACCTCCTACCATGAATCTACTCGATTCAGATTACAACATTCAAAGCCGAGGAAAACTTCCTCAGCCCAAATGAAGTACGAGTATAGTTCCATCCGAGGAATCTTTCCTCGGCCTAACCACTTGCTCCACAAGGAACAAGGGACCTTCCTCGGATCCCACCTTCCTAAGGCTAATGCTTAGCATTCCAAAATATAACCAAGTCAGTGAAGTGACAAGAATAATGACAAAGGATTTTTCATTGATATTCAAATGGAATTACGTATCCTATTGTCTATTACAAAAAAAAAAAAAAAAAAAAAGCTATCCTAAGATTGGTGCACATCATCAAAAGGCTTGTCCAGCCAGTCTTCAGTGATAGTGCCGGGGGGAGGAAGGATCGTTTGATTAATGGAGGCATTATTTTCCCCGGTCCCTCCTTCCACCTCGGCCTCTAGGTCCTCAGGCTCGTCGGCGTCTTGGATCGCCTCCACTGTGTCTTTAATATTGCCGGGGACAACAGAAGCGGCTTCCACACTTCCCCTCGCAAGCATGGGCATCCTTGGCACCATCGGCTCCATGTTGCTCTCGTAATAAGGGACCAAGTGATGGAGTGCCCGACCTCCTCGGCATATTGATCCCCGCAAATTAGCCGGGCAATCTTATTGATGTCCGCACCGGTGGAGGGATCGCCTAAAATGCTCCGGGCCAAGTGGAGATAGCCATCCTCAAACATGGTGGCCGTTTGCTCGTCCACGCCTCTCTCAAGGCCGAGCTAGCCATTATCGAGTTCTTTGAAAGCCGAGCTCTCCTTGAACCGAGCTACGGCCTCCTCCTCCCTAGCCGGAAGGGTAGCTTCCGAGTCCTCGGCACTTGGCCTCGCCTTCATCGCCCTTGGTCCGAAGCTCGGCCTTATCGGCCTTGGCCCGGGCAAGCTCTTCATTTTTGAGCCTGAGATGTTCCTCGGCTTTTGACCTTTCTTCCTCGGCCCTTTTTACCTCGGCCTCAACTTTGGCCTCGGCGCCGCAAGCTCGCATCCTTGGCCTCTAAAAGTTTAGCCAAGGAAGACTTGTCTTTTTCGCTCTTTGCTTGAGCCGCTGCCTCATTCGTACGCCTTGTCTTCTTTTTGGCCAAAGACATTCTCATACGCCGTGATCAAGCCAACTGAAAGATAAATCATCGTTAAGAAAACAAATCCAATATCAAAGACAATAACCCAGAAAGGGATCAACATTTACCTCGGCGATCAAGAGTCCCTTATGACAAAGCACAGTATCCTCGTTGGGACCTTCTTTGCAAAGGGTTTCGTAAGCGTCCTCGTCCATAGCCCTTTGGATAGGAGCTCGGCCCAATCTCACTAAGTGGTCCCTCCTCGCTAACAGGGGAGTCCCCTAAGACGAGGAATACCGAGGGACATACTTTTGGCCACTCGTCGGCCTCTTCAATGCCTCTGACCGATTGAACGGCCAAGGAGGGGGAGCATCAACATTAGGGGCCGCGCCGACGCTTGCCCGTTTGGCCGCCGGCTCCTCGGCGCTAGCACTGGAGTTCTTTTCGAGCCTCGACTTCCTTTCGACGAGGCTAGCTTCCTCGGTTGCCTCTTCCTCAAGCATCAACATGGAGGCTATGCCCCTCTACAGTTGATGGGTTGGTTTGGTTATCAGCCGCCGGTTCCTCGGCATTCACTTCCCCGTGCAATTTAAGGGGAAGGGGTTGATCAGTCTGAACATTAAGGATGAGGTTACGTGCATTAGCATCCTCCTTCCTTTCTGTCAAGGCGGCTCTCTTGCTCAACCTCCTCTTCCTCTTCACAAGCTCTTGGGGACTAAGTCTCTCCATAGCTAAAGTTTCTTCTTCCTCGGCTGTTAAATCTGCAAGGACGAGGAAAGAGTTAAATACGGGCAGAGGTAACAAGCATTTGAAAAATACCAAGTAAAAAAGAAATATTTACATCCAACTACGTCTACATCATCCAGACACTGATCCCGGGGACGTTCAGTATTGCACCTAATGCAATCCTCATGAAATACCAAGCCGGGATGAACAGTCCAGTCATTGAAGCGTCTCCCCCTCTTTACGGCGACAAGGGGAGATACCCCATCCTTTTTCCCCGGCATTAAACCCGCCTGAATGTAGTAATGGTCCGAGGACTCAATCACTGACCAATCGAGGACTCCCACCTCGGCAAATTCTTCCAGGCGTTTAATCAAGTCCTTGGTCCATTCATATTGTTGGACGGGGAACGAAGAGGTTGGACCTTTGCAAGGAGATTGGAACTCCCATCCTCGCGGCTCTCCACCCTAATGACGTGGTTATCCCAACCAAAGAACTTTGCTAGACATTGGGAGGAGCAACTTTGGTTTCTTGGACGCACTCTTGATGACGAGGAGCCAGCCTCCTTGACAAATTGGACATGGTAGAAATGCCTAAAGGCTCCCATGGTTGGCTCATACCCCAAGCTCCTAAGCAAAGGATGATGAAGCCGACAAGGACCCGGTACCATTCGCTCCTAGCATGGCCGGCACCGCCCTCACGTCGTCCCGTAAATTCGCAGATGAAAGGATCCAGCTGGAAGACGAAGTCCTTGTTGGAATTGTTTGAAGTAGAAGTGGACAAAATCTTGGTTGTAGTAGAAGTCATCCTCTTCCTTCTTTGTCTTCAGCTCCATGTGGCCCATATAAGTTAGCCTGTACTCGGCTTTGTCTACCCCGTACTTGAGTATAGCTTTTCCAAAGATGGGATCCCCGGCTCTTAGGGTCCTCTCTTGCCTTTGTCCTAACCCTTGGCCTCCTCGTCCTCGGCCTCCTCTTCTTCGGGCCAAACGGCCATCGCCTGTGCTTCCTCCACGAAAGCATCAACTATCTCGAGTAGACGAGGAGGGTTCTCCTTCTTCCCGTCATATCTCGCATAAAGACGAGGAGACAAAATTAGTGACCTCGTCCATGACTCGATTTAGGACGGGAAGGGAGATTCCCCTCCTCGTCATTTAATAAGGCCGAGGAGGGAGCCGTACCTCTCAGCGCTCACGCATTTCGCGATCGTAGGCCGGGTAGAATGTAGTCGACGTGCTCCATCATCTCACTCTATCCTCAAAAACTATAATGTTGGGAGAACCGGACTCAATCCTATCTATTCTTGTGGAGTCGTGGTATTGGAGGAATAGACGAGTTCGACCATAACCTCTTAACCGCTTGCTTACATCATCCGAGTGAGCATCAACCACGGACCTCTCTCTCTACGATAGACCCTCAAATTTCCAAGATGATATCCATAACGGAATCGGGAGAATGGTCCCAAGATCGAGCCATTTCTAAGGGGAATCAAAAACGAAGGGGGAATTCATTCAATATTCCAGAAATTTCATATAAAATACAAAGAGAACTAAAGAATTGAAGTTTTTTTATCAAGAAAAGCTTCAACCTTCAACAATGGCAGTCCATTTTCTTGGCACATTCAAAATCCTTCCTAAAAACCCTAGAAATCGCAAAGTAATGGACGGATTACGCAGAAAGGGAATGATTTCATACCTGATTGAGAAGAAGTGGTTGGAATCACGACTGCAACAAGCTCGCCGGAGAGAGAAAGCTTCGCCGGAAACTGGGTAAGAAGAAGATCGGAGAATCGTTGTTAAACCTTGCGTTCGTTCGTCAATATGCTCTCAAAAACTTGGAAGTGTGTAAAGGTTTAAATTGAAGGGGTTTTAGTTTTTATACCCCTCCAATCCGGGTCAACCCGTGGCTAAAGCAAATATCCAGGTCCGGCGTCCCAAGAATTAAATGCGAAATGATGGGTTCAAGGCGTGACAAGACTGGGGGGCCCCAGAATGGCAACCGTCAGTTATATGAAGCGACGCCGAGGACACGTGTCAAACCCGTTCGTATTCTATATGACGAGGACGAGATGACTTTCTACTCGTCCTAAGCCGAGCTAGAAAGTCGGGGGCCACTGAACAGTATAAACCGAGATACGAATATGGGTTTGCTCAAGTTGGGCCTAATTAAATTGGGCCGTGAATATTATCTAAATAACCAAGTATACGGGAATTTGGAGTAAGGTTTTCCTTATATGACGAGGAACGTTCAACTCAAACCTTATGTCTACATGTTTGGGCCGTTGTGCAGACAAGAGACGAGGAGAATCAAGTTCTTACCTCAAAGATTCCACCACTATGACGAGGAAATAAAATCATTTACCTCGGCATATCTCCGTACCGTCCAATCTCTAATAACGAGGAAGCGTAATCATTCATCTCGGTCCTATCGTATAAGGCCGAGGTAAAACATTTGTGTTCCTCGGCTTCCTAAGCTAGCGTAACATACAAACCCTTATACAACAAGGATTACACAGTTGTGATCCTATCAGGATTATAATTACCAACATCAATTCAAGTCAAACAATGACTCCTAAACAGATATAATTCTTTGAGGATTATATCTTATCTCTTTACAAGTTCATTCCAACATGGATTCCATCAATCCATTCCTATAAATACAAGCCCCATGGCTCATTATTCTAAGACGTTACTTTTTACATTGGAGAAACTCTGTCCATTTGATTTCTCTAATATCAACCGTGAACTTACTCTCACGCCGGAGGGCCTTTAGCCGGATCCGCCCCGGCTTAGTTTACGTGTTTTCTCTTATTTTCAGGCCTTGCAATCGTCGGAGCATTCAACGCTTGGATTTGGGCTGTTTTGACGATTTTGACATCATCAAATACAAATACTTTAAAAAGTGAAAAAATTGATGAATATCAAATTATTTTTGTGGCGAGACGGTTGATTGACGCTGATATATCGCTAAAAGTTGTGATTGTATGTAACAAATATTCTTTTGATGGAATCCATAAAAGTAGTTATGGGTAACACAAATTAATTTATTATAAAAAAACAAGAATTTTCTCTTAATTTAAACATTAATCATTAAATAAATCAATGATTAATGTTTAAATGAAGAATTTTAGAAAAACAAAATAAAAGGAAACGGCCGCCGGAATCAAACTAGGAGTTTGAAAACGAATTGCAGAGAAGTCCGGTTAGAAGATAAAAAGTATCTCTATTCCCTATCATTAAATTTGAGAATTACTATATAAACCCCAACATCCTCTGAGTAAACCCCAATTTTTTTTTTTTTTTTTGTTGTTTTTAATGAAATTACTGTTTTGCCCTTAAACAATTTAAGACTTCTTTCCTTCTTCTTCTTCTCCGTCTACGGCAATGTCTCCGGCGGTTCAACGGCGGAACCGACGGAGGTCAAAACTAACTCGTTTTTTAAAAATAAAAATATACCCGTGATCGGTTTTTCGCGTAGATCATGGACCCAGAACTAATTTAAAGTTTTGAGAAATTTTGAATAGGGGAAATTTCACAACCTGTCGAAAATGAAATTACCAGAGTCGGCCACAACCTGCCGACTTTTGGCTTAAAAGTCGGCTACTAGCGGCCGATTCTGAGAAAAAAAATCAACCACACCCGGTCGACTTTTTAATAAAAAGTCATCCACCACCGGCCGACCCTTTGTTTTTTTCACCAAAATTCACCAAAATTTACCTAAATTCTTGTATAAAATAAATAAAATTAAATATAAATTAAAAATATTTTTTTAGTCGAAATTTCATAATAAATATTAATTTATTTTATTTTAGGAAACTTTTACAAAATGAATTTTGAACCATTTTTAGAGCCGTGTAACGCTAGTCAAACGAGAACTAAAATGAAATGTCTCTAATCTAGATTGTAGTAGAACATTTTGGCTACACAATGGTATCTTAAATGGTCAATTTGGTTCTCGTTTGACTAGCGTTACATAGCTCTAAAAATGGTTCAAAATCCATTTGGTAAAAGTTTCCTAAAATAAAATAAATTAATATTTATTATGAAATTTCTACTAAAAAAATACTTTTAATTTATATTTATTTTTATTTATTTTATACAAGAATTTAGGTAAATTTTGGTGAATTTTGGTAAATATAAATAAGAGTACTACGGAACGCAGAATACTAAATAGTGATTTTTTTTTTATTTTTTTTTGTATTTAGGGACGGAGGGTGTCTGAATGAAAATAATAACTGATAAAAATTAGTTCATGAAAATAATTTTTGAATTTTTGGAGTATAATTTCAAAAAAAAAAATAGGTGAATTTTATGAAAAAATAAGGGGTCGGCCAGTGGTGGATGACTTTTTATTAAAAAGTCGTCCGGGTGTGGTGGAAAAAATTACCTAAAGTCGATCGGGTGTGGTTGATTTTTTTTCTCAGAATCGGCCGCTAGTAGCCGACTTTTAAGCCAAAAGTCGGCAGGTTGTGGCCGACTCTGATAATTTCATTTTCGGCAGGTTGTGAAATTTCCCCTATTCAAAATTTCTCAAAACTTTAAATTAGTTCTGGGTCCATGATCTACGCGAAAAACCGATCACGGGTATATTTTTATTTTTAAAAAACGAGTTAGTTTTGACCTCCGTCGGTTTCGCCGTTGAACCGCTGGAGACATTGCCGTAGACGGAGAAGAAGAAGAAGGAAAGAAGTCTTAAATTGTTTAAGGGCAAAACAGTAATTTCATTAAAAACAACAAAAAAAAAAAAAAAAAAGTTTGGGGTTTACTCAGAGGAAGTTGGGGTTTATATAGTAATTCTCTTAAATTTTACTCCATAAAATATTGGGAGCCCAAACACATTTCAACCAAGTTTGGGTTAAGCCCAAATTATTGTATTGTATTAAATCAAGAAATACCCAAAAAACCCATCAAGAAACCAACAGAGTTTTCCAATGATTTGCAGTCAAAACGGATCAACAAGTTCCAAATTCACACACACACTGACATGTTGACAAGGAAATTATCTTCATTGTTAGCTACATCTATTCGCAATGCTTCAATCTCCACGAAACCCAGTTCATCAATTTCTCCAATTCCATGCCACCATTTCTTGCAATCCCCTAACCCTAATTTGAGTCGGGTAATTGGGTGTCAACCCATTAGGGCTTACAGTCTATTGATGTTGAATGATTTGAGAGATAATCCGGGTGCCAGGAAACAGAAGACTAGAAAGGGTCGGGGTATTGGGTCGGGTAAGGGTAAGACTGCCGGGAGGGGTCATAAGGGGCAGAAGGCTAGAGGAACTCACAAGTTTGGGTTTGAAGGTGGCCAGACTCCGCTTCGTCGCCGCTTGCCCAAACGTGGATTTCACAACCCATTTAGCCTCACATTTCAGGTGCATTCCTGATTAATTTACTCTATGTTTATAATCAAAGTATTTTGTATGATTTATAAATTGAATGCCAGTTGTTTTGAGCTATATTAGATCATTTGATAGTATTAGTTGCGATGAAAGACGAACATGGGTGCTCTTGGGTCCATTTTGTTCTTTTAGAGGCTGTTTCATTTTCAGTGAAATACGGAGTAGGAGATTATCTGGTGTAATGGACATTGAGTGGGATGTTCATCTTAAAATGCATTTGTAAATTTAAGACAGAAATGGAAACGGAACTATGAGTATGCTACCAGATTGGTCACCTTTTTTCCAACTAAGACTGCATATGGGTGCACTTGCACCATGTATATAGCATCGGTTCCGCGGCTGGTACCTCTATTTATCTTGGGCACAGAAAACAATATTTTCCAACTAATCTGTACTCCCTCTTCCCAAACGATTGTCCATTTTTTACATTGAGGAACAATTTGAAAAAGATGATTTTGAAACAATTTTAGTAGCATATATTCAGAAGTATGCCTACTATCCATCTTAGAGACTTGTAGTATTGCAAGTACATAATGGAATATGTTATTTCTAAAGGTGAATATAGTAACTTATCTTAATAATGAAATTCATTTTAGGTCCTATATAAAAATATGACATTCATTTTAGGACCTTTTTTTAAAAAAATAAAATAGGCCCTCATTTTGGGACGAAGGGAGCCACCCTACTCTATACTTAACTGATCTATTTATTCGAAGTAGATATAGATAACCGAACTTGCCAAACCTCACCAATAGTACCAACCTAAATTAATTGTAATAGAGATCTAAAGTATTATAACTTACATCAAACTGTCCTCTATTATAGCTAAGATTAAATTATAATCTCTCAAGTCTGATGGACATGAAAACCAAGTTCTGTCTATTATCTATTTGAGAGTCTAAACAAGGAGGATTACTTATTGATTTAGGGCGTGGCGGTGGTGCCTTCTAATTTATGTCATCTAAGAAAAGGCCTTGTTTGTGGGATATTCTGAAGATAGTTGTCTTTATATTGCTTATCCTTTGTGCCTTTGACTGTGGTAACAAGAAAATGATCTTCCTTAAAAGTAAGGTCTTCATTAAGCAATGCAAAGGCTCATGCATCAAACATGCCTACTAGACCATTCTCATTTCACTCTTAAAACTTTTTCCATGTGAAAATGGAAAATCTCAAATGGGAAATTTGAGAGCCAAAACCTAATGCATGCATCAAACATTGTGCTCGTGAGCGCATAATTTTGAGAGCCAAATCCTAATGGTGTCACAAACATTCACCTTGTCAAAATTGTCTTTTAAGGCAGTATGCTGTAATTTTATTCGCATCTAGCGATTAGTCAATACTTTTAGGAAACTAATTTATTATTTTAGCTCAACAGCTTAGATGAATGGTAAAGAGTCCTGAAATGGACTGTTCTTTCTTAGAATCAGATATAAAATATGGCAATCATCTTGATTCATCAAGCTTGTTGAACATTCCTTCTGTTGAAAGGGTGATTACAATGTTTCTCTTGAAACTTCATTTTTGTTAAATGATACGGAGTACCATTTTGCGGATTGTTCCAATGCAGAAGGCCTGACACCAGAAACATTCTTTCTTTGCTCAAATAAGGTTTCTCTTGACGAATTCTAGTACTAACGTATTAGTCATATAATTGCAGCCAGTGGGATTAGGGAAAATTTCGAAGCTCATAAATGCCGGGAAGATTGACTCCTCAGAGTTGATTACAATGAAAACACTGAAGGTGCTATTCTCTTCTTTTTTGTTACTTCTTTATAGACTTATTGCTTCATTTACTTGAGCCAGTGCAAATGTCAAATATACCAATAGGATTCAGGAGCAATAGGGAAGCAGATAAGAGATGGGGTGAGATTGATGGGACGTGGTTCAGAACATATAAAGTGGCCAATTCATCTTGAGGTAATCCTTCCCATCTCTGTGTGTGTGTGTGTGTCCCCCCCCCCTCTTTAACTTTTATTTTTATTTTTAAAATGAGTCTTAATGAATACCTTAAGCTATTAAAAGAGTGACACTTGCAGTGTCTTTGGTGGAATTGAACCCCTGCCTTCCATAAAGAAAGGGATACCCCCCCCCCTCTCTTTAACAATTTTCAATTCTAACAAGATTCGAAAGTTGTGGCAATCTGAAGCACATAAGAACATTCAATCTTAAATCAATAGGCTACAAAGTCCAAAGCTAATTTGTTCTTATACTAGCTTGGAAGTATCTGATGCAAGAACTTTGCTTGTACATGAACTGCTGCCTGCAGGTCTCGAGGGTGACAGTTAGGGCAAAGGAAGCTGTAGAAGCAGCAGGAGGGTCAGTTAGGAGAGTATATTACAACAAATTAGGGTTTCAGGCGCTGCTGAAGCCGGAGTGGTTTGAGAAGAAGGGTAGATTACTTCCAAAAGCAGCACGACCTCCACCAAAACAGGCGGATAAAGTTGATAGCATAGGCCGGTTGCCTGCCCCAACCAAGCCAATTCCATTTGTCTATGATGATGAGAAAGAGGCAACTTCTGCTTCTTCACCTGCTTGATTTGATGTTTTTCTTCTCTCTGATTTTGTGAAATGGCTAAGTTGGCTTCTCAGTCCTCAGGTGTTGTCCAAGCTCTTTTTTGTTTGCCGATGATGAAAATTAGTTTGTTCAATACAACTTCTGTTTAGATATTCAAAAAAAAAAAAAAACGGAGTAATAGGATTTTCCCATTGTTCCTTTGACTTTAAGCTTCATTGAGTGAGCTAATAGAAATCTTGGGCTAGTCTTGTTCCTTGTTTGGCGTTTAATCAAGCATGGATTCTTTTATGATATTGGTATGGTCTTGAAATGAATGAAGAATCTGTCCGCAGCTCGGTAGTTGGGCATCCCGACCCTCCATCTCGATCTTGACGGTTGATATTGTTTTGGAGTGAAATTTCCTAACTAACCTCGGAGAACTCAAGCAGTTGTGGTCAAGAAGAAGGTCCTAGATGCCTGATTGCCGAGCAGTTAGACATGAGGCGCCAAGGACTCTGGCTTTGTTATTATTAGAACAAAATTTGATAACTTTTGAATGTGGACTTTATATAGAAGTCAAAATGATGAAACTTGCGTAAAGTAAAAAAAAAATAAAGGGTTTTGTGGCTGCTGGGATTCGAGCCCAGGTCTCCACGGCCACAACGTGGAATTCTTACCACTAAACTACAGCCACATTTATGCTAGCTTGCCAACAGTTTATTTTATATACATGGTTGACTTTAATACTGGGATAAAAGAATAATAAATAATATTTTGTTTTTGTGGGGAAAAAAAACCAGTGAAATGATAAAACTAAAAGTCTCACATTTTTAATTTTTTTCTGAAATAATTCCATTTAAAAAAAATAATGCCCAAAATAACTCACATTTGAAACTATTTTCCAAAGTGTAGCGATTTCAACATTTGACCTTTGAAACTCGCTACAACATATAGCGAGTTTAGTTAAATTAAGGTTAATCTCATTGGCGTTTAATTGGTAATTAAAATTAATATAAATCGCTACACCATGTAGCGATTTCACTCGGACATGAAACTCGCTACATGGTGTAGCGAGTTTTAAAAACCAGGCATATACAGCAGCGGCGTTTACAGACTATAAAGAAATAAAGAAAAACCTAAGTCTAAGTTAGGGAGAAGGGAGAATGGAGAAGAAGAAAAAGTTTGACATTATCGTCATCAAATTCAAGCTTTTCACCATTTAATTGATTGTAAGTTTACATCCAAGTTTATCATTCTTCATTGTTGATGATTTTGGTTTGATTTGGTTATTTTTTGAAATAGGGTATATACTTTGATTTGGGTATATGCTTTGATTTGGTACTTGTTGAAATAGGGTATATGCTTTAATTTGGATATATGCTTTGATTTTGGTAATTGTTGAAATATGGTATACGCTTTGATGATTTAGCTTTGATTTAGATACTTGTTGAAGTAGTCTCAAAAATAGGGTGGTTGTACATGTTCAAATTTTAGGGTTTTGAACTAAATTTCTAAGCTATTTTAAGCACTTTAAAATTAGGTTTTTGCTTTGATTTGTGTGTATGCTTTGGTTTTATATTAAAATTATTAGGATTTTCTTAAATATTAGTTTGTTATTGAACCCAATTGTTGGTATACGTGAACTCTATTTTTGGTATATTTGAACTCATTGGTATATTCGACGTCGGGATGTACGGGGCAACCCCGAGACGTCTCGTTGGCATGGCAACGGGGAGTTTAACGAGTTCCGGTTAACCTGGAGCGGGCCAGTTAACGGATTTCGATTAACTTTCTGACGGATTTTGACGATCCGAATTTGGGTACTTACAGTTAGCCCCTCAGCGACGTCTCCTCCGAAGGAGGTGGGGTCGTTGAAAAAGATAAGGATCCAAATCGGGATGCCTTACTTTGAAAGACCTGGGCGGTCAGCTGGCTGGACCCTTAGCGAAAGGATTCCTACGTATCCCGAGCGGGAATCAAGCCGATCGTAGTTCGAAGGTGCAAGGGCCGCACGTGGGGACCTTGACCTGAGCGAGACTGTTTGGAGGCATCTGAACCTGAATGAGACCATTGCGAGGTACCAGAACCTGAATGGAGACTATTGTGAGGCGTCTGGACCTGGGATCCCTGAAACCTTCGAGGCGTGTGGCGCCTGCACTGAATTGCCGAAACATACGAGGCGCGCGGCGCCTCGAGCCGGAGCTTGGAGCTTACGAGGGCGTGTGGCGCCTCAAACCAGAGTTGCTGATACTGACGAGGGCGTGTGGCGCCTCAAACCGGAGTTGCGAGGGTACGCTTATCATGGGACGAAGGCGTTCGTGCCTTGGATGCTGGGCTTACGATGACTGCCAGGTTTATCCTGCTGGGGATACGGTAACAATGATGGGAACGGTTGTGTTAAACTGGCGTTATTAACAACTCGGAAGGATCAACGTTTCTTCTTTAGAATCTTCCTGGGGATGAGCATTCGGGCTTACCTTGATGGCCGAAGAGGGATTGTTGTGCGGGCTTACCTTGATGGCCGCTGCAGTGGGACGATCGGGCTTACGACTGGCGGCCGGGGAAGTGAACGATGGTGAAAACCACTGGAAATTTTAACGTCGGGAGACGGAAATGCAACTGGAATGTCCGGAGACATGATTGAGCGTTTGAATGTCAAACGTCAACCGGGGATAAAATTTAACGTCTGGAGACGGAAATGTAACTGGAATGTCCGGAGACATGATTGAGCGTTTGAATGTCAAACGTCCACTGGGGATAAGATTTAACGTCTGGAGACGGAAATGTAACTGGAATGTCCGGAGACATGATTGAGCGTTTGAATGTCAAACGTCCACTGGGGATAAGATTTAACGTCTGGAGACGGGCGTTAGTGAAAACTAACTGGGAATTTAACGTCTGGAGACGAGCGTTAGTGAAAACTAACTGGGAATTTAACGTCTGGAGACGAGCGTTAGTGAAAACTAACTGAGAATTTAACGTCTGGAGACGAGCGTTAGTGAAAACTAACTGAGAATTTAACGTCTGGAGACGAGCGTTAGTGAAAACTAACCGAGAAATTTAACATCTGAGACGAGCGTTAGTGAAAACTAATCGGGAATTTAACGTGCGGAGACGAGCGTTAGTGAAAACTAAGCGGGAATTTAACGCTCTGGAGACGAGCGTTAGTGAAAACTAATCGGGAATTTAACGTGCGGAGACGAGCGTTAGTGAAAACTAATCGAGAATTTAACGTGCGGAGACGAGCGTTAGTGAAAACTAATCGGGAATTTAACGTGCGGAGACGAGCGTTAGTGAAAACTAATCGGGAATTTAACGTCTGGAGACGAGCGTTAGTGAAAACTAACTGAGAATTTAACGTCTGGAGACGAGCGTTAGTGAAAACTAACTGAGAATTTAACGTCTGGAGACGAGCGTTAGTGAAAACTAACTGGGAATTTAACGTCTGGAGACGAGCGTTAGTGAAAACTAACTGAGAATTTATCCTTGGGGGATAGGGTGTTAGAAATGTCTAACTGGGGGGAAATTTTACACTTTTGGGGGCCAAAAGGAATAAAATTGGAACTGCCAAAAATTGAGGGACTGAAATGGAAGGAATCTTTTTAAATTGCAGCAGGAGTCCGCCGACTTGGGACCGAATTTGACCAGGTTCAAATCAGCTCCAAGTCCGACGCAAACTATCCCTTTTCCCCCATTATTTCCGACGAGAGAGAGAGAGAGAGGAGAGAAAAATTTCCACCCCAAATTGCAAGATTTGCTCAAATTTGCGAAGGGAAATTGCTATGGAAGGTGAATGGGAACCGATGGCTCGCCATGGAAGGACCGATGACGAAAGAATGCGGTTGGTTCGAACCATTCGAACCATTGTTCATCCATTGAATCCGGCGGAGTTCTACCCGGCTAGAGACCAACATAACTCCAAAGGAGGGATCGAGAGACAAGTAAGCTTCCTTCAAATTCCATTAATTTTAAGAATGTGCATTCTTTAAATGTTAGAAATTTGATTAGGAACGAACTTAGGGATTTTGGTGCTCGAATTGGGGCTTTTGACTTTGCTATGAACCTTTGTCTAAATTGACTAGGATGTAGTTCAATTGACACTATGGGTAGATGACATAAAAATTTTGGTTGCAAAATTCCATGTCTAGATGCATTTTCCAAAATTAAAGTAGCTTTAATTCGAGACGGAGTAAATTTTTGAAATGTTCGAAAATATTTGAAAGATCCGGTTTCGACGGAGTTTTCGAAATGCTTTGAAAGTTCCGGATTCGACGGAGTTTTCGAAGGGTTTTGAAAGTTCCGGATTCGACGGAGTTTTCGAAATGATTTGAAAGTTCCGGATTCGACGGAGTTTTCGAAAGATTTTGAAAGTTCCGGATTCGATGGAGTTTTCGAAAGATTTTGAAAGTTTCGGATTCGACGGAGTTTTCGAAAGATTTTGAAAGTTCCGGATCCGACGGAGTTTTCGAAAGATTTTGAAATCTTAGACCGTCAATACTCCAACCGGGATGGAAGTATTTTAGGAAAGGGATAAGAACTGCCATTGCATTGCATCATTCTGACATGCGTCGTGCATTCTGTTGATGTTGCTATTCTCTTGTTCACCTGCAGGGGCGAGGGACGGTTGATACCCACAACCAGAAGAGTCGGGGTGCCTTCGAGGCAGTGCGAGCGTTGTGGGAGGCATTCCCGGACGTGGCTCGAGAGGGAGAGAGGAGTCCGCGGCAGCTGGTGCTTGACTCCGGATTGGCTGGGTTTATCAGTGGGGTAGCTGCGATAGCTGCGACGCCGAGGGCCAGGTCCATGTATGTAGCTCTGAGCGAGTATTGGTGGGATACGACCCATACTTTCCATTTCGAGTGGGGGAGGCGACGGTGACTCCCACGGATTTTCTTGCTATCACCGGGTTGCCGACCTATGGCAACACGGCGGGTGTGGGTTGACGGTTACACCCGGAGCGGTTATGCAGGCTCTTTGGGTTTTGACATTACCGATGCCGGGGGCTTAGGCATTCGGTACAGCCGATGGAGAGGCATACGGAGGCGGGTATCGCCGATTATTTGGATGGGTCTTTGAGGATGACCGCGGAGCGCTGGCTCGATGGTTCATTTGGTTCGCGTTGTCGGCGACTTTGTTCCCGACTTCGACACATCCTGTCACTTCCCTCTGCTCGGGTCGGCGACGGATTTGGATGTCGTGAGGGGTTCGCGTGGGGAGGCTGGGTGGCCGAGCTCTATCATTCCACAGACGGAGTTCTCGCGGGGAGAGGAGCACTCCTTTAGCCGCTTCACACTGTCTTGGATGTAAGTTCACGTCCCTTTTCTCTTCCTTGTCTCTTTTATGTACTCGTATGTATACGCTTTGTGGCCGACATAACTTTCCATTTGCTTGGCGAGTGCAGTGCTATGAGGTGTTCGATCCGCGGGATTGGGACATCAAGGAGGCGTATCGACCCTGTTCCACTGCCATCTTTGGTTTGGCGAAAAAAAGCGAAGAGGGCGGTCTCGTCGAGAGTCGGCACTCGAGCGTCATACGAGGTATCTCGGCTTGAACCGGGAGTTCTCGAGAGGATCCAGTGACACAGTGGAGTCGGTTCCACTATGGCGTGGTTCGGGTTGCTAGCGAGGTGACGCGGCGGAGGAAGCTCTGGTGGGACTTCATTGCGACGCTATGTATGCAGGGGAGCGGGTGACCCGTCGGCGTAGCCGGGGTCCATTCCGTTGGTGCCGGTGGATCCTCCTATGCACATGCAGCATCCTCGGGAGATGCCGATGGAGGAGTTAGGGAGGTATAGACAGGGCGTGTTCTATACCGAGTACATCATAGCGGGGGCCGCCTATGATACTTTCTTGAGGATGAGGCTGAGGAGCCCACAGGTGCAGCACAGGGAGGGCGATGGCCCTGGATATCCCCGAGATCTCCCGCTCCCACGCGCTAGGCTGGCGTACGAGGGGCTGGACGGTTCGCGCAGGCGACTTGTGATCCCGCTCCCGGATGAGCCGAGATCACGATACAGGGTTGACCCCAATACTTCGGTGAGAACTTTTTGATTTTCTGCATTTGATAGTAGTATTCTGCAATTGTTGCATCTGTACTTTCTGTTCGTCTTCTGATGACCTTCCTGGTTCGCAGGTGTCTGGCCGTACGTACAACGATGCTATGAGGCTGGTGGACCGGTGGTCTGCCTATGCTAGGAGGCTCGTGGTGTTCATGCGGTGAAGTTCCCTGAGGAGCGTGGATGTCCGTGAGCCGAGGCCGTCTAGGCAGAGAGGTTCGCCTGCTCCCACGGCTGGTGGGGAGGACTTTGCACAGGGATTTGGCCAGTTCGCGGGCAGAACGGCTATATTTGGAGCTCATTCTTCTTCGCACTCGGGGCGCGAGAGAGGAGAGTCCTCGAGTTCGCAGACGCCGAGGAAGCCTTTTGCATATTCCCGCCTGGAGGAATTTGGCGAGTTCCTGTTTGCGATGGATCCGGCAGCGGCGGAGCAGTGCGTCGAGTGCTCGGATGACGAGCAGGACTCGGAGTAGTCCTTTTTTACTGCTTTCTTTCTCTTTTTTTTGTATGTATCGGGAACGATTTGATTTGAAGCTGTATTCGAAAAAGGCGCCGTGGGGGCGAACACATGCCCGCACATTTATTACGTGATCACCTTACATTATTTTTGGCAAATAAGGAAGTAGGTTAATCAAAAATAAATAAAATGAAACATGCATTAAAAATTGAACGGGTCAAAAATTAAGCCTATATGCGCGATTATTAATTATTTGCCTTTGTTGCACGAGCCGGGCGGAAGGGATATTGACATTGGTTGAATGAAACTAGGGCGGCACGCGGGTTTCATTAAGGATGAACGAGGAGTTGTTTGGAATTGTTTCCAATTCGGGAAGCGGTGGCTGCGAGTTGACCAAGTCAGCTGCGAGAGAGTCGGCCGGACTAGGAGTGAATTTCAGTTCTTTAAATTGCGGTTTCGGCTTTGCAATTTGTAAGAAAGCTGCGCATTGCTTTTGATCGAGTTTAGTGAATTCTCTCAAACTTCTTAGGCTTCCTTCACTTTACGTCATGGCTCCCTTTCCTAAGCTATCGTCTCGGATGCAAGAGCGATACTTGGACAATTTTCGATCGTGGGTGCGGAACCACACGAGGCGAGAACAAGGGGTTTTCGAAGGTACATTACGGGATTAAATCTGTTTGGGCTTTGAAGGAGCTCATGCCAGATTGGGATCTTTTGAGAGCCGCGTCTCGCTTACAGGACGTACGGAGGAATGTGTACGGCTTTTCGTACAACGAAGTCACTCCTACGTTTGAAGATTTCCGGGCCGTGCAGGAGGACTGAGGCAGGAGCAGCTAGTTCTTCCGTATCTTTGGTGGCATGGCCACTTTGTTGAGAAGCTAGTGTCTTTGCTTGGTATCTCGTTTGGAGAAGCATACGGGATGCGATCTTGGATGCGATTATGTTGACATTTCGGGGCTTGCCCAGAAAGATTTGCCGGAGGCGAGGAGCGTCTTTTCGTGGGACGCGTTTGCTGCGTGCGCGATCGCTACTCTGTTCACGTTCACGTCTGCAGGTGTGTGCCATCACGGTGTCTTGGACTTGGTGAGCGATGCGGAGCGGGGAGACATCGTCTTGCCGCTGGTTTTAGGCGAGACGTTCTGGGCATAGGTCGGATGGCGACCGGTAGCCGATACATGTGGGGAGGAGTCCCGCTATGCTTACCATGTGGTTGAGGAGAGGCTGCGAGATGATGCACGAGGTGCGATGTCTGTGATGCTTGGTCCTTCTCTCGACGTCCTGGTGATAGGGCGTCGAGTGGCTGGAGCTCTGGATGGCCGGACTCCGCACGCATCACTTGCGATGGTGGGTTCCCATTGGAGATTCTGAGACTTGTCGGACCACTCGGGAAGGTCACTTGGTTGTCGAGTGCGGGGCTGTCTCGAGACGTCTTTCTATATTCCATCGTTGGTTACTGCGACGATGCGGGTGGAGCGAGGTGCCATTGACGGGTTTGAGTTATCTTTGCTACCTTTGAGGTGGGATCTCTGGCGATGGAAGATCCTTCGACGCTATTGCTTGCTCACGCGGTGGTGGCAATACACGTCCTTTCTGCCGGGGTTCTCCTTCACCGAGAAGAGGGCAGCGTTACGTCGACAGCGATATCTGAAGCTGGTACGAAGAGTGTATAGGGAGACACGAGATGTCAATCTTGTGGAGGCAGGGAAGAGGCTGTTGGAGTGCTCACCTTGGACGGCTCGACTTTGAGAGAGGCGAAGCGAGAGCTAATCTCGGGATAAATCTTAGGAATGCCATGTGGCGACTATGAGGCCAATCTTGATCGGGAGGCCAATCAAAGCCTTTGTTATGATGGCTCGAAGCGAGGCGGCTCGAGACGAGCTAGAGAAAGAGGCTGCGTTGACGGCTACGAGCTTGACGGAGGCATCGGGAAGGGTCCACGAGCCGGGTAGAAGGACTACCGGAATATTTCTGTGAAGGTGAAGAACACTCGCCGGGGAAAAGGGAAGGGGAAGAAGGATGAAGGACCAAGTACGGGAAACTAGGATGACCTTGTTGTCCAGAGGATCCACCCATTGTCATTTGCAGACACATTAATGATTAATGTTTTATTGTAGTTTTGCTAGCGTGTAGCGAGTCAAGAGTTGACCGTGCTTGAACTCATCAAAGATTGTTTTAACCGTAATGAATTTGTAGTTTAAATGAAAAGAGTTTTTCGAAACACAAGCAATTGATGCTTATTGTATTTTATTTTTGTTTTTTAGACTGAACCAATGATGGCTGCCTACGTTCCCCTTTTACAATTGGACTAAGGGGCTCAGGTCATCGTAGTTCTACACTTTAGGTGAATTTGAGAAAAACAAAGATAAAAGAAGTGCGACCCTGTTTTTTACCTGGATCATTAGCGGGAATGTATCCAGTTGGGTATTACTCTTTTAGCACTTTAATTTTACTGAGTGGTGGTGTATGGGGAAGGAGAGTTGACTCGTGCTCTTCCTCAACGAAATATCTGCGGAGCTTGCTTCCATTCACGGGGTTAAAGAAAGGGTTTCCGTCCAAGTCTACTAACTTCATGGCTCCTCTGGAGAAGATTCTTTGTACCACAAACATTCTTATCCAGGTAGGCTCCCACTTTCCGAGGGGATTGGTCTGCATAGGAGGCTTTTCCTTTAGCACCAAGTCTCCTTCTCTGATGTCTCGGATCTTGACTTTCTTGTCGAATGCTCGGGCCATTACGCTCTGGTAGGCTCGAGTGTGTTCCGTAGCTTTCAATCTGCGCTCGTCGAGTAGAGCAAGTTCGTCGTGACGGCTCTGTAGCCATTCGACTTCATTGATCCCGTTTTCCAAGAGGACTCGGAGGGATGGAATTTCCGATTCCACGGGTAACATTGCTTCCATTCCGTAGGTAAGCGCGAACGGAGTCTCCCTGTGGCGGTTCGGCGATGTTCGGTATCCCCGAGAGGGCTAGATGTAGCTTTTCGGGCCGGTCCCGACCTGCGGTGGTCATCTTTCGATTATCATGGCGAGAGTCTTGTTGGTGCCTCTCTTGCACCATTGGTTTGTGGTACGTAAGGAGAAGATTTGTGACGTGTGACTACGAATTCGGTCAGTAGTTGGTCACAATCTCCTTCGAAGTGGGTCCCATTATCGGATATGATCTCGTTGGGCACTACGTATCGGCACATGATGTTCTCTCGGATGAACTCGGCCACCTTCTTAGAATTCAGTACCTTGTACGATCTGGCTTCTACCCATTTGGTGAAGTAGTCGACGGCGACTAAAATGAACTCGTGACCATTGCTCCCTGGTGGAGTGATCTTGCCGATGACGTCAATTCCCCATGTGGCGAAAGGCCATGGCGTAGTCATGCAATAGAGTTCATGTGGAGGAATGTGATTGAGGTTGGAGAACCGTTGACATTTGTCGCGACTTGGACGAAGCTGGATGCGATCTGTTTCCATTGATATCGATAGTATCCCATACGGAGGATGATGCGTGTCAATGCTCGGGCGTTCATGTGCGGACCGCGAGGTTCCGTTGTGAACTTCATTCATTAGCTCGCTGGCTTTTTCTTTGTTTACACAGAAGGAGTGGCCCTTGGTGGCGCTTCTTGTACAACATACCCCCGAGAATGACGAAATGGGATGCCGGGCGTTTTAATGCCATCATGTTTTGGCTTTGATCCCTTCTTTGTATTTTCCATCTTCATTTGTGAAGGAAGCTTCTCCGTTTTGGAGGTCTTGGTAAATTTGATTGTACCGGGGGTTCGTCGATCGTTTCTTTTTTATTTCGATCTCACGGCAATAGGCGGGTGTTTCCCGTGCTGCCTATTACGAGGGGTTTCTTGCTTTTCCATCGGGAATTTCGACAAGAGGCGAGGTTGCCGGGGCATCTGCGAAGCGGTTCTGTCTCTTGGCAAATAATGAAAAGAGATGTCCTTGGGCTGAGCAATGAGCTCCTCCATGTATGCGTGGTACTTGGAGGCCGAATCTACCGTCTTCCACTTGTTGGACACTTGATTGATGATCAATCTTTGAGTCTCCATATACATCCGGTTACGAGATGTTGCGCTCGAGCGGCTTCCGGACCTGCGCACGAGCTTCGTATTCTCTTTGCATTGTTGGTTGTTTCAAAATTTAGCTTGATGGCTATGGGAGTGTGCTCGTCCTTGGGATCGACAAGGAGCATTCCAATACCATTCCCCTTCTTGTTGGCTGCCCCATCGAAGAAGAGTTGCCGGCGGTTTCTTGTTTGTCAGTGAGAAGATTCCGTCGTCAGGAAATTGCGGATCGGGACCCTTAGGTTCCTTTGCTTGGGAAGTCGGCCGGGTGATGCGCCATGACTACGCCCTTTGTTGATTTTCGACCATGTACTTGATGTCGAACTCGGCCGGGAAGAATGACCACTTGGCTAGTCGCATTGACGGGGATGGCTTGTCAAAGAGATATCGGACGGGGTCCATTTTGGAGACGGGGAGCATTGAATGCGGCTGCATGTAGTGTTTCGGTTTCTGAGCTACCCGTACGAGGCGGTACAAGTTTTCTCACGATCTTTGAGTAAGTGAGTTCACTTCCTTGAAGCTTAGGCTTACGAAGTAGATTGCATGCTCAACCTTGGAATCTTTTACGTTCTTGTGCCGGCATTGCTCCGATTGACGTGTACATTCTTGTCGGATACGGGAGTAGTGGCTTGTCTTCGTGTGGCGGAGCACGGGTGGGGGATTCACCAAGTAGGTCTTGATCTTCTCAAAGTTGTTTGGCACTCGGAGTCCCATTTGATGTCGGCATTCTTTTTCATCGGTTTGAACATGGGCTCGCGAGAGAGATGTCAAGCGGTTGATGAAGCGGCCCGATGTATTGAAGTCTTCCCATGAAGCTCTTCACATCGTTAATGTCCGAGGTGGCTTCATGTCGATGATGGCCTTGATTTTCTTGGGATCGGCTTCGATACCCCTTTACGTAACCATGTACCCCGATTGCCTTGCCGCGCTTGACGCCGAAGGTGCACTTCGCGGGGTTCAACCTCATGGAGTGTCTTACGAGTCTGTTGAAGAACTTTCTCGGAATCTCAAATGCTTTGCATGTACGATCCCTGGAGTGGATGATCATGTCGTCGACATATACTTTGATTTCTTTGTGAATCATGTCATGGAAGAGAGTGCATTGCGGCCCGTAGTAAGTAGCCCCAGCGTTCTTCGAGACGAGCGGCATGGCCAGGTAACAGTATGTCCCCAGCGGAGTGTGAAGCGATCTTGGCTTGATCCTCCTCGGACATCTTGATCTGGTTGTATCCGGCGAACCCGTCCACGAAGGACTTTACTTGAAATTTTCCGTGGTGTCGACCGGCATGTCGATGTTAGGCGATGGGAAATCATCTTTAGGGCTGGCCTTGTTGAGATCCCGGAAATCCACACGGCATCGACCTTTCCATTGGCCTTGGTGACCGTCACGATGTTGGAGAGCCAAGTCGGGTACTCAATCACTACTGATGAAACCAACTCGGAGCATTTTCTCAATTTCTTCTTTAACTTGCAAGGACCACTCTGGCTTGATCTTGCGCGGCTTACATTTGACAGGCTTGAATTCGGGATCCGGGGGAATTATGTGCTCTACGATCGAGGATCGAGTCTGGCATGTCTGGTATGACCGAGGCGAACACGTCAACATACTCCCGGAGGAGAGCTTATCGGGGCTTCTTTTACGCATCGGCGAAGAAGCGCCCACTTGTGTCTCTTTAGGCTCTTGCAGCGACCCCGGAGTTCACTTTGGTCATAACCTCTTCGGCGGCTTGGGCTCGGTTGTCCTCTTGGTCGATTACACGCTCGAGAACTTCTCTAATGTATTGTTCATTTAATGTATGCTTCTTTATCAATTGAATTATTAACGTCTTTTAAGTTGTTTGTTAACTTATCAGTTGTTAAAGTGGCAATGAGAGGATACTCTGAAAGGTCAGACTTTTCATTAAGCAAGAACGGAAATACATGGTTGGCTACATTATCATGGTCCTCCGGCGTAAGGCCGTTGAATGACTCAGAGGACTGGACTCGACAGGAGCGGCTCGAGAGGGTTTGAGACCGGGTTTAGGGAGATGTGGGTGCGGGCCCGGCTTGTCTTCCGGTTGCTGGCTTGCCCTTGGTCGGTGAAGGTTACCCAATTCTTCGGTGGCATTCTTTGGATGCTTGATGAGGGTTCGGGGATCGAGAGGCAGCCTGCTGTCCCGACCATGGCAATCATGCTTTTTTCGGAGCCCGGGTCAATCGGGTTTGGCACCTCCATGACTTCTTCAAAAAGACTACGTAGAGTGGTCCCGAGAGCATCTTCTATGAATTACGGTTCCTTACCTTTAGAGTTCTTGTCTCGAATGTGGCCTCGGCGGTTGATCCCGAGCAATCTATTTCCATGGAGAGTACCTTGAGTTGCTCTTCCGCATCACAGGATTCCCTTGAATGTGTACTCGTCTTTGGGTGTGGTGGCGGTTGGTCCAGTAGAGTGTGATGTCGAGGAACGCTCCCCTTATCGGATTAGCTTTAAGTCCTGCGAAACGCTTGAGGTCCGTGCTAGGCTGTTCCATCCTTTACGTAGTCTCGGTGCGACTATCCTGCTTCTTTCTCATCTTCATCGGTTCAGTGTCGGTCCCCTCGGTTATGCTTTGTCGGTTCCCTGTTGGTCCCCTCGGTTCTGGCATCGGTTCCCTTGTCGGTCCCCTCGGTTCTGTGTCGGTTCCCTTGTTGGTCCCCTCAGTTCTGCTGTCGGTTCCCTTGGTGAAGTAATGAGCAAGGTCGAAACTGTAAGGTCGGAGGTTGGGTGTGCCGTCGGAGGTTCCCCTTTTGTGGGCTGCCACCTTGGTGCGGGCGAGCCTTTTGTTCTCTTTGATGTCAGCCGGTGTTGGCACGTAGCCAAGTCCCTGGACCGTGGTGTGATCCTTGACTTCAATGACTTGGTGTTGGCCTTGTAACCTTTTGCCGAGCCCCGAGTCACAGGATGAAGTTCATGAGTTTCATCATCTTCGTGGCGGGGAGGGATCTTGTCGTGAGACAGTGGAAGGTCCACGTTGCATATTTGGATCTTGGAGGTCTCAGTGAATCCGAGTTAATGCCGTATCGTCATTATGCTTGATTTCTAACCTTTGGAATATCGTTAGTCTTTGGTCCCCTCGGTGGTGACGTCGCCGTAGGCGTGGTTAGCTCGTTGCCTTGCATGAACTTGAGGCACGATGAAGAGGTGGATGCCACGCCATTGATTTGATGCGGCCGGGGACGCCCCGGGATGGGCTGTGAAGGTGATTGGAATGTCCGACACTTGGAATTCGGTGGGAATCATCCGCTTGCCGAACCAAATATTAAGAGTAGCAACCCAGGAACGGTACGGGAAGTAGAGTCATAGGCCTTGGCGGTGTGGGTGAAGGCTTCGGATGCGTAGGCTTGATGTCAAGCGGGTCCATCATCTTGGCGGGCAAGACATTCATTCAGGAACCTCCCGGAGTCTACCAACATGCGGGGAAAGGTGGCGCTCGTCAGTGGGCTGTGATGTAGAGTGGCTCATTGTGATCGGCCCCAAATTTTGGAAGGTCCAAATCTGTGAAGGTGATAATGTTGCCATAGTGGATGTTGCCGATCATCTTAATGACTTACCGTGCGGGGTTGCGTCCACGGGGACCATGGTACGGGCCGAGACTTTCCTCTAGCTTGAGCTTGTGAGGATATGAAGAGGTGAGCGAGACGAAAGGGAAATGTTCGCACAGTGCCTTGGTGAGTGAGGATCGGGTCCTCTTTCACGGAACTTGTGTCCTCGGGCGGCCAGGTTGCGGTTACGGCTCCGTCGGCTTTTTGGTGGCCTTAGGTGGTAATGCATGGATTTGACCCGATCGGGTTAGAACGCGGCATCGGGTTTGGTCCCTTACGAGCAGGGCCGCTACGAGTTGAGCCATAGTTAGAGGAGGATTCCTCGTAGCGTAGGAGCCGTATGTCTTCCCTCAACTCATTGGCTGTAGATGTATTCCGGGAGCTTCGGCGGCTTGACGGATTACGTCCCGGGATGCGCTTGGTGCCTCTGCGGGGAGGTAGTTTACGGATTATCAGTGTTCGAACGTCGGTGCACAACGGTGGTTGCTGGCTGAAGCGTGCGTTGCGACCCTCAGGGGAGGTTGGAGAGTTCTCGGCTCAAGCGAACGGTCTCCTTGATCTCTTCACGGTATATCGCGTTCCTTTCCTTCTTGCTTTGAGCATACTCAAGGCATTACAGAGTTGGAGTGCAGCGATACTCATGGTTTGCCGGTTTTCCTCCGCTCTTGACCCGAGATCAACTTTCTTGCGGCGGAGCTGCGTCGAAGTTAGTGCTGCGTCTCTTCCCACGTGAGAATAGCCGGTGCTTCTTTGAAGCTGCGTGCGGCAGTCTAGAGTAAACCTCCGTCGGGAGAGTTTTCTCCTCTGTTTTATACGAGTGGCGGGTATGTCGGAAGGTGAGTACACGGCTTCCCGAACATGCGCCCATGTGACTCGTTCTTTGTCCCATTTGATCGTTTACGTAAGCGAATGCCGCGATGCTGTGGAATTTCCACTGAGTAGTTGCTCGAGGCGAATTTCCATCTTCCTCTTGTTTTTAAATAGACCTTCCTCTCTAAGTTGGCCTTTCAATTTGAGTGCGGAAATGATCCGTTCCCATCCTCCCGGGACCCTTGGGAGTCGGTTTTGTTGACTTCATGCCGGCTTGGAAAAGAATGGTTTCATCGTCTTCGTCGTCGCTTTCACGAGAGAACTTGCTTTCCTCGGGGAGGTAAGCGGCTGGGATTCGTTACTTTGTGTCGTTCCATCTCCTAGGTCATCGGGACCGTTGACCACCCTCGTGTGGCGAGAGGGGTTGGATGAGAACAGAAGGTAGTCGAGGAAGTTGCCGTGAGCAAAACCCCGAGGTCGGGTGGTCTAGAGTGGCCTCTAGCTTTCTGTCTGAAGCTGCCTGTGACACTCTAAGGGCTCGGTCCCTGTCGGTCTTTTGAGCTTGGTTTTCGTCCCAGAGACGACTTTCTTGAGCGGCTAGTTCCATGAGGGCTTTCCTTGCGAGAGCTAAATAGTCTCTGTAGGTGAGCGTCGTCTGACTAGTGTCGAGAACCGTGATCACATTCAAATCGCCGAATGGCGGAAACACTTGGATTACGTTGACGAAGGAAGTCGGGCTGGGACATTCCATGCGGCCTTCCTTGATCTCGATTACCAAGAAATTTGCCCATATCTTCTTGATTGACCCCACGGGGGTGTTGAATTCTGCAATATTGACAGTCTCGTGATCTCGCTCGATCGCGAGTCTATCGAGCTAGCGGTCTGGCGCGGGATGTACGAATCGGGGCCATGGCTGTGGGAGCAGAATCGAAGCGGAGCATGCGATCTTTGAGGTGGTCGTTTCCAACGTCGGAAGCCGACTACGCCTTGCGGGGAAGACCTTCACGCAGATGTTTTGGGGTGAGCTGCCGGAAGCGTTCCCGAGGTTGATCGACTCGTAGCGGGGTGAGGAGCTTGGTCTCCTTATGTTGCCCTTGGCCTTGGCGGCGCTTGAGGTATAAGCTTGGCGACGGCACGGGCCGGTTGCAGCTGGGGGCAGTACTCGGAAGTAATGATGAGCTCACGAGCTCGCTTGGCCGAGCCTCGTTTACCGTGAGCGAGCGATCGTCGAGGTGACTTTGGCATTGCGAGAATCGACGATAAGGACCGGATCCTTGGCCTCATCGGGATACACTGGAATAGATGATGTTGACGAAGTCATCGTCGGCCACTTGATCGAGAGGATTCTTTGTCGTGTGAACCGATTGCTTCCAATTGTCGGATAGCGCACATGTCTTGGACGTTGAGCTTGACAATTTCCATGGTATTGGAGCCTTGGTCGTAGGTGACACGATCGAGCAGGCCGGTGCCGTCCTCGGCCCGAGCATGTGAATGCGAGAGTGCACTGCGGAGTGCACCGCATCCTCGACTCAGGAGAGTCTGATTCGTCGTCATCGACGGCTCGGCCCAACGTAGGGGCGTATTGCGTCCGGGTGCGTTCTTTGGAGATGCTAGAAAAACATCATGGCCTTCATTGGAGAAGAGGGTGCGGCGGGTAGTTCCTCGTGGAGGACATCCCATACGACTTCCATGCATTCATCGAGAATGACGGTGCTTGTTGACCTTTATCACGAAGATCTCTTCGCTGGCGGGAGCCGAGAGTTGGTTTGAAGAATGCGCGAATCTTCGATTGGAGGCGGGGTTTACGTGCCCGCATCATGGCGATGTTCGGTGTTTCTTTCCAATGCGCCTCGAATGTTGGAAACGACGGTTGAACTTGATGTATCGGGCTGGCCGAGTGCACTTTGCTCGAGTACGTTTACATAGTTAGCATCTCCGGACTGGGGATTACGATGAGATTTGCCCGGTAGTCCCTTGGTTGATTCGAAGGAGGTAACCCCGGTTCCTGAGTGCGGGCACGCTTGGCTATTGTCTCGGCTTCGTTTCCTATGAGGAAAGCTGTCCCTCGGATGACCTTGAGATCTCCTGCCGGTTAATGAACTTAACGCGGCGATGGAGAGTGGAGCTATGGCTTTCGTGTGATGCAACGGCCAAGGCGTCCCAGCAGTTTGTGAATTCGGATGGAATGTCCATTACGTGGAATTTTCTTTGGCACCATTTGGGTTTCGAACCGAGTTCCCGAGTCACGAGTCCCCGGGATGGGTACGAGAGCGTCTTTGTCGTAGGCCTTGATAGTCGGGCGACGGAATCGGATGGCTTTCGTTGATGCGGAGGGCTCGCATCATGCTTGAGAGGGAGGACGTTAACAGGCGATGCATTGTCTACCAATACTCCGGGGAGTGTTATGGTGTTGAGCTTGAGAGTGATGTACGGAGCTTCGTTGTGCCCGAGGCATCTCTCGATAAGTCTTCGTCACGAAAGTGATCATGCGCCATACGGATCGGGAATCGTAGATCTCGTCTCTGTCCAGGAGAAGGAGAGTCATCCAGGCCATCCGTTTCTGTCTTCCTCTTGCGAGGTAAAGCCTTTCTTTGGAGCCTCGGGATTGCATTGAGGTGCTTGTGGCGGTTGCCGCCCTTGGTTAGCACGTTGATCGAGTGCGAGTGCCAAGGCGACTTTGATCTTCCTTTGCTTAGGTCCGGGCTCGGAAGGCTGGACAAATTGAATCTTGGGCGATCCCGCGGGGGTTATGCTTTTGCGCGATGGATTACCAAGATGCGAGGTATTCCGGTGTCCCAAGGTCTGAGCTCTATTGTCGGCGGGACTTTTCGGCTTTCCCTTTACACGTTGCTCTAAAGGCTGCAGTGCTGGAGGAAGAGAGGGTAGCGCTGAGTACGATGCGTAGTAGTCGAACCTCCGGAAGGCTCTCAGTGTACCAGCGTTTGGTGTCTCCCGGCTTCGTATCATTCTCTCGATTCTTTGTTGAGAGGACTTCTTACTTGTTTTCGCGGAGGATTGCTCCGGACCATGTCTTAGGACTCGTACTCCGAGCGGGCGGAGCGATCCACAAACATCGTAGGCGATGTGGACATTTGATGAGGACCCGGCCGGAAGAGGCGGGATTCTGTGGCAATCTTCTTGGGCACCCACTCGATGGAATTCACTGTTATTGTTCGGAAAAGGGTTTCCCGGCGTATTGGGCCAGGGGCGCTCCAATTTGCCTTCTTCTATCAAGTTACGGATTTCGTATCGTAACCCCACGGTTGTCGGTGGTATGGCCATGATGCGATGGAAGGCGCGTACTTGCTCTTATCGGCGTTGACTACGGGGATTCTTGGGTTTGTAATTGGCAACGGGTTTAAGGAGACCTTCCTTGATTAACCCTTCCCGACATCTTTGCTCGGTGGCATATCCGACTTGTCGAAGTACACGGTAGGCTAACCGAGGTGGAGTTGTTGCTTTGTGGGGCCCAGGTTTTACATTTGCCGTGTTGTCACGATGGATGTAGTTGACGGACGTATCTTTCCCTTTGCCGGGGCCGGTGCGGGATTGAATGCAAGCTGCCGAGCGGTATACGCATGGCTGTGCAGTGCCAACTCCTTGAGATCCTTCTCGAGCATGAGCCGGCATTACCATGGCAGGAGATGCAGGAAGAAATGGTGGCTTGATAGAGTTCGATGGACGGTCTTAACGGGACTTGAAGATCCGCATCTGTTCATCCTTGGAGAGGGGCTCCATGATCTCGGAGAGTTTCCAACTCCACCTCTTGTAGAATTCTCCCAGCTTTCATCCGCTTTACGCTCGGTGGTGATTAAGTCCTCACGACTTGTTTCCCACTCTAAGTTGGATCTGTGCCGTTCTAGGAAGATGTTACTAATCTAATCCCAGTGTGGCGATCCGCGAGCTTGACCCTCGAAACCATCATGTAACGGCCGAACTCTTGAGCGTATGCTTTGGAAGTGGTCGGCCATTTGGTGGAGGGTTGCTCCTTTCGCTCGTCATGCCGAACGTAGGTGTCGATGTGCGTTTGAGGACATTCGGTTCCGTCGAATCGGTCCATCTCCGAAGCATTCGAACTTGGCGGGGAGAGGCGTGACCATTCCGGATACGTAGATTTGAGCGTTTCTGCTTTGAGGTGCTCATGGTGGCTTTCGGGTCTTTCATACATTCGACCATCCGGGCCAAGGTTGGGTCCGGTGGTGGGCTTTGTGAGGCTCGGCGCGGGTGCTACCACGTGAGCGGTAGTGATGGGAGGTGGAAGGCTTGATATATGTGGATATATGGGGGCCTTTTACGGGCTGTATCGGGGTTTGTCCCGGTGTTTTGGGATTCGTGTATAGGCAATGGGGACGAACCGGGAGGGTATTGAAGGATATTGGCATCTGAGATGGTCAGCGGTGCGGGTGGTATTGAGTGATAGGAGTAGCCTTTGGCGGCCAAATATGACGGGGTTGCCACGAGAGGTGGCAACGTGAAGCCTAGGTCATTTGTTTCCTTGGTTAGAAGTCATCCCGTAAGTTGGCGGGGAGGAACCTGGTTGAAGGTTTGGTGAACCGGTTTCGGGGAATCGTCATCCTCGACCGGGACGAAAGTACCGTCGGCGGGGATAGGCCGCTATACCACGCTCATTCGAAGGCTGTACCACGAAATTCTGGCGATCTTCTTTACGCCTCTTGTGAACCTCACAAGCCCGGATGGCTTCTTCCAAAGTCATATCATTGCCGGTGGCGGGGTCCTTCCCGTCACGATTTCTCGATAAGCTAGACATGTCGGAAATTCTGGTGAGGAGGCGAGGAACCGAAGAAGCTGTCGGCTCGCCATGTGTGTGATCTGGCAAGGCTCGGCCGGAAATCGAACCACTTTACCGCTCATTGCGGGAACGAAAGGAAGGGTTTAGGCTTCGGAAAGGGAGGATTTGGATCAAGGTTTCGGGCTTGTGCAATGTGCAGTTAACGATTAATGTTTACTTAAAGTGCGTTTTCTCAGAGTCCTAATCGGTTGGAAAAGAGCGAGTCTTCTTTTGCGCAACTAATCCTAGAGCTCTAATCAGTAGATCTCGTCACTACGCTTATAAGCCCCTCGTTTCCATTGTAGATCATCTTTCTCGGGACGGACTATCCGGCGAGGTCCTATAAGGCAAGCGAGTTCCACCGACAAAGGAAAAAGTGAACTTAAGGCTAGGCGATCACGCAAACTTCCAACGTATGTGACGCACGGACCACGATCGAAGTCAATGTCCTTTAGTTAAGGCGGGGATCGTGCCAAAAGATTTTGGCGTGACCTCTCTGACTCGCTTGCGCGCGAGGACTAACTTAGCTTTAATTGGCGTTGGCCGAGTTGTGGGTGGCACGCAGTGGATACGGTGAGGGTTTAGTGACA
>JAFEMH010007751.1:0-78059 GCA_022495995.1 Adenophora triphylla var. japonica
AAGTGGGTTTCGAATGAACATGGCGAAAATCATCGAATTAGTGTTCAAGGCATGGATTGATCATGAAAATAAGCTGTATACTCACTCCGTCCCACTATACTTGACACTTCTTTCCATTTTGGGCCGTCCCACTTCACTTGACACCTTAAAAAAATAACCTAGTTTTTATATTTTTATATTAGATGGACCCCACCGCTAATTCTCTCTCTTCATTTTCACCACTCAATTTTATTCAATACCAGCTCTTTATTTACCCACAGCTTTCATTCTCTCTCTTCATTTTCTACCACACATTTTCTTTATTTAATTGTTTTTAGTTCCGATGCCCACTCCTTGGGTGTCAACTATAGTGTGGGACGGAGGGGTAGTATATGGAATCCATGCGTAAAATCCGAACATAACCCAACAAAAATCGGTGAAAATGAAGCGAAGAAACAAAGAACAAAATCACTTGAGACATGAACTCAAGAATACTGACAGTTTTGTTCAAGTTCATCAATGGCCGATTTCATAAATTTAAAAAGAGTTAAGGGTTAGAAATTGATTACCATTTCCAAGATGGGTCTCTTGGGTGCTCTTGCTTCTTGTAATGAGGCTCTTTGCCTTTTTGAGAGTTGAAGTCATTGTTGATTAAGTTTGAAAAAATGGAGTTTTGAAGGTTTTAGAGAGAGAGAGAGAGAGAGTGGTTTGGTAGAAAGGCCAAGTGCGAGAGTCACCGGTGACGGAGTAAAAGGTTAGAGTTTTCACCCAACAAGGTATATATAGGTGAAGGGCGGGCGGTTGGCTCGGAAGAAAATGATTACAGAAAAGCTACCAAGCTGTTTGCACCCTTTGCACCTCCTGCACTTACTTTACTCTTTACGTCGACGGTCGACATGAAGAATTTTAATGCTACATGTCCCCTTAGCATTAAATGTTGTTAAATTGAAATAAACGTGGGGAAAACATTTGCAAAAAATAGCCTTATGTCAAAATAAGGACTAAAAAATAAATAAAAATTTGAACAGTTTTTTAATAAAGATAAGAAAAATAGGCAATTTACTCTTTGTTGAAACGCGGTTTGGATCAGCGGTCAAGGCTGCATCGAGGCCCGGTGATTAGCGCTGGCGGTTGGATCTGCGAGCAGGTTTTGGCTCAGCCCTTGCGGTTTTAAGTACAAGCGGTTTTCAACGAAGGCGGTTTGAATCCTCAATGAATATCAACCTATACTCAACAAACAAGTTAGCAAATAAAGAGTATGGAATGTATTTAAGTTCAAGCATACCCATTTCTCCTCTGAGAAAAGAAAATCTCTTGGAGTCCAGAGCCTTGGTGAGGATATCAGCAATCTGGTTGTCTGTCCCCACGTACTTTAAATGGATATTCCTCTTCTCCACGTGGTCTTTGAGGAAATGATACTTGATATCTATATGCTTGGTCTTGGAATGCATGACAGGGTTGTTGGAGACTGAAATTGTTGAAGTGTTGTCGCACATGATTGGGCAATTTCCTTCTTCAATTCCATAGTCCACCTGGCTGTTTGCTTCATCGAAAAGTTTGTGGCTTGACTTCAGCTGACAATATACTCGGCCTACGTGGTTGACACTTGGCGAAGCTTGCTTCTTGCTTTGGCTCAAGCAACTAGTCTATTCAGGAAATGACAAGTACCACTAGTGCTTTTCTTTGTCAATAGTACAAGTGCATAATGCATCTGAATAACCTACAAGATCGAGTTCGAATATTTGGAATACCAAAGTCCAAGGTTAGTGGTTCCAGATAAATAGTGAATTATACGCTTGACTATAATCAAGTGTGCTTCTCTAGGATCTGCTTGATAGCGTTCACATACACAGACACTAAACATGATATCTGGCCTACTAGCAGTTAAATAAAGTAATGAACAAATCATACCTCGATATAGGGTTTGATCAACCTTCTTACCTTTTAGATCCTTATCTAGCTTATTGCCGATGGCCATTGGAGTATCATATGCTTTAGCATTTTCTAATCTAATCTTCTTTATCAACTCCTTGGTGTATTTGGCTTGGCTGAGGAAAATACCTTCTTCGCATTACTTGATTTGAAGCAGGAAGAATGTTAATTCTCCCATCATGCTCATCTCAAACTTGCTTTTCATTAGCTTCTCGAAAGCGCTTACAAAGTAACTCATTAGTAGAACCAAAAATAATATCATCGACATATATTTGAACAAGTAAAGTATGCTCATTATATTTGGCAATAAAAAGAGTTGTATCGATTTTACGCGTTTAAATCCTTTTTCTAGTAAAAATTTAAGAAAGAGTCTCATACCATTCCTTGGAGCTTGCTTAAGTCCATACAAAGCTTTAGGTTTGTAGACATGATTGGGAAATTTGGAGTCTTCAAATCCGGGCGGTTGGGCAACATACACGGTCTCTTGTAGTTCGCGTTGAGGAAAGCACTCTTCACGTCCATTTGATATAACTTGAAACGCTTGAAAGAGGCGTAGGCTAAGAAGATCCTGATAACTTCCAATCTTGCAACTGGAGCAAAGGTTTCATTATAATCAATTACTTATTCTTGCCTATATCCTTGTGCAACCAACCTTGCTTTATTCCTTGTGATGCTTCCATTCTTGTCCATCTTATTCCTAAACACCCACTTAGTTCCTATCACTCCTTGATCCTGAGGTTTAGGCACGAGTCCGAGACCTTGCATCTTTCAAAGCTGGTTGAGTTCTTCTTGCATAGCAACGACCAAGTGGAATCTTGGAGTGCTTCATCAATCTTCTTGGGTTCGACTTGAGATAACAGTATGCTCATCGTAATTCGATCTCCTTGTTTGAACACCGGAAAACAGATCACCAATCACATTAGAGAGAGGGTGACTGCTGACTTCACGAACCTCTGGGGGTAAGTCTGGTTGGACTGAGGTTTGCTGAAGATCTTCAATTGGAACATCGTTAGATCCTTCAGCGAAGTCATGGAAGGTAAGTTGACGAAGAGGTTCAATAAGATGGATGGGGGAATTCTCAACATCTTCTTCCCTTGGAGTTGCATCTGGAATGGGAATTTCAGGTGCGATTTCAAATGTGCGGTTCGAGGGAATTTCGGTTGAGGGTGCTTTGAATTTTGCGGTTGAGGTTCAGGTGCGGTTCTAGAGGATTCACCTGTTTCATTATGCTCAACAAAATCATTAGCAACATTTGGAGCCAAATGTGGCTCAAGGAGAGAATGCTCATCAAAAGTAAAATGGACAGACTCAACTATCTTTAAACTAGTTTTATTGAAAACACGAAAAGCTTTTGAATGTTTAGCATACCCAACAAAAATACCTTCGTCGGACTTGGCTCAATTTACCTCTATTTTCTCTTCCGTTGTAGAGGATAAAGCATTTGCGGCAGATCTTGAAGAAAGCAATGTTGGGGGTTCTTCCTCTCCAGCTCATAGGGAGTCTTGTTATGGGTCTTGTTGATGAGGGAGCGGTTACGAGTGAAGCATGCGGTGTTGATTGCTTCGACCCGAAATGCGGGCGGCTTGGCTTGAGATATCATTGTCTTTCCGGCCTCGATCAGCGTCTGTTCTTCCTTTCCACAACCCCATTTTGGTGTGGAACACCAGGCTAACGGAGAAATTTTGATCAATCCCATGGTCATCACAATCTTGACCAACACCTTTGTTCTTAAATTCTGTTCCATTATACGATCGGAACACTAACGATGTCGTCTTCTTTTTGAGTTTGGAGACGTCTAAATATTGCGGTGAGGATCTCATAACAATTGTCTTTGGAAATCATCATCTCAACCCACGTATATCTTGAATAATCATCCACCACCACTAAAATATATTTACTTCCTCCAATCTTTGGCGGTGGTTACGGGTCCAAACAAATCTATGTGAAAGCGGTTGTAAGCATCTTGAAGTTAATGGAGCGGTCTTCTTTGGTGAAAGACGACGCGGATTGCTTACCCAAGTTGACATGCCTTTGCATTTTCGGGATGGTGGTCAGCCACTTTGGGTAAACCACGAACGAGGTTTTCCCTACCAATCTTTGCTAGATACTTGAAGTTCAAGTGGCTCGACCACTTGTGCCATAGCCAACTATTTTCGCTCACATTTTTAGCTACAAAACAGAGATTAGTAATACTACATGCATAATCTAGATCAATAATGTAAATATTACTCTTATGAATCCCTGTGAGTAGTGTGACTCCGGAAATACTATCTTTGATAAAGCAGTTTGATGATGTGAAGTTGCAAAGCATTCCTTTGTCGTAGAATTGAGAAATTGAAAGGAGGTTGTGCTTGAGTCCTTCAACAAGAAAAACCTTCTCAATGGTTAGGTTTCCTCTCCTTATTACACCATATCGATAGTCTTGACTTTGTTGTTGTCACCAAAGATTACGGACGAACCACTTGCTTCAATGACATCTTCTAGTAATGATCTATCTCCGAGTCATATGTCTTGAGCGACCCTTTGTCAAGATACCATTCATTATCCTTGGGTGACCGGCCATTAAGCGAGAGGACCTGAAATGTAAACATTAAGAATGAGGTCCCCCTTTATTTCTTGGGTCTGAAGTTAGCAACCCTTTACGACCCACACTTGTTTGACGATGAAGGAGGTTTACTCTTCCTGGCATTGGATGTGAACCGCAAAAGGCATTCTGCAGCCTTGTGACCTAAATCATCACACAGAGCATTTTTGAAAGCTGCAAGCATTATGAGGTTTTACTAACTCCTTACTTTTCTTAGGAGTTGCATGCAGTTTGGGAGGCGCGGTTTTAGCCTTAACAAAGGGAACTGGCTTTGGTTTGATCACGTATTTCCTAGGAACGCTATTCTTGCTTTTGAAGGCAGGAGGAGCGGTCGAAGAAGAAGGGCGGTCAGCCTTGCAGTTGCCAGCACCACCTGTTCCACCAGAAGCGGTTGGAGCAGGGATGCGGCCAACTCCATAAGCCATTTCCTCTGAAGCTACACTCTCAGAATCCTTTGCTTTCATCTGAGAGTTCTTCCCATATTGTTTCTTTGGGTAGACATAATTAAAATTTTGTTGTCCTTTGCCCTTATACTTAGCATGCTTCCCAACACTGGAAGAAGTTTGGCAGGTCCTCATGGCTATTGAGAAACGTCAAGGTGAGCAACAAGCCTGGATCGAAGGTGCCATGCACCACTTCGGAACCTTAGCCACCCAACTACACAGGGCTTCCCAAGTCGGGAGGCGCTCCTCGGCCTCCTAACGTCTCTCATTGTCTCCCGAGTCAACACTGTTACCCTCGTGCGAGCCATGCCGGTTATGACGTAAGGCCACAAGACCTTCCGGAGGGAAAGCACGCCCATCCGGCCTCCGAGGTCCCGGTGCCACCGCCGAACAACGAACACATCTGGTGGGACGTACGTGATTGCGGTGCTTGTGCGGAAATGGAATTCTAGGATGCGATGAACGAGGGCCGTCCTCGACGAAAGAAGAAGCTATCTTCTCGGCAAAAGGCGAAAAAGAGGTATGAATCACTGGTGATCCCACGGTCGGAACCCTTGGAGAACCCTCGGGGAAAGTTTGACTACTATGTCATCTACTCAGCCAAATCTCCCAGGCCTAGTTACGCACGGGGCCACGGCAATGTTTGCTCCATGATCGAGTGGGACGAAGCTTCGCACCGCCACCGAAGGCCCGAAGGTCCAGATAATCCAACCCTGTCTTGGGAAGATCTCAAAGCCACTATTGATGCTTCGGTAAAAGCCATGACGGTGAACGAATTGAAATGCGCGGTGCGGCCTTACGCCAATCGAGGCTCCTCCCGCTCCGAGAAACGGGAGAGACAAGCAAAGCAATAGGTCCGAGGTGAATGTTCGACACGTTAGGTCAAATCCCGATGAATCCTCCACGGACGGATAAAAGGCCAGCCATACAGGCCACGAATTGAAAAGGGGCCCTACGCCAAAGAAGCGAAACCTTGGACCCCGAAAGGTTGAAGATCCTGTCTTGACACGGCTCAAGCGCTCAGGCTAACATCTCGCTCTGGTCCTTACTCACTTCATCTTATCCACAAGCTCAAGTTGGAAGAAAGCCTGGCCCGAGACCATGGTTCCCATCACGGTGACACGATGAAGCGGTTCGAGATGATTGGCAACGTCAATTCTGGCCAATATCATCACCTTCGAGCTCGATCTTCCAAAATTTGGGGTGACCACAACGAGCCTCTCTACATAACAGTTCAAGCGGACGACGCCGTCTCCCTCGGGTGTTGGTAGATGGGGGATCATCCATGAACGTCCTTCCGGCCAAAATGATGGATTTGCTAGGGATCAAAGCAAGCGATCTAAAGCCCTCGACTCGAGGCAATCAAGGCATACGACTCGACATCCCGCCCGGTCTTGGGAATAGCCACCTTGAACTGTGGTTTGGAAAACAAATGGTCTAGACGGACTTCCAAGTCATCGACATCCCGATCACCTTCACGCCATTTTGGGGCACGCCCTTGGCTACATCGGATCAATGGGGTGGCATCCACTCTCCATCGGTGCGTAAAGTTCATCCAAGGAACGGATCGACCATCATCTACGGCGACGGCATAGTCAACTGAAAGGACCGACACCAACGGCGTCCCGGTTTTAGAGATCAAACACGATGATGACGGCATGATGCTCATGGGGTTCACCATCGAGCCCAGGCCCAGTATGCCACATAGAGCCTTTGATTTGGGACAAGATTCCTCCCGATGAAAATGATGAAGCACATGAACTACATCCGGGGCTCGGTTTGGGAAAACGCCATCGGGGCACTCAACGGATCATCAATATCAAAGAGCAGAATACCTGCACGGCACAGGATACTCTCCTACTCCCGAACACATTGCGGAGGACAAAGCGAGCTGCACGTAACGCTCCACGAGATAACAAAAGAGGCTTGCACGCAATCTCCGATCTTCGTCCTTACGGCTTCGACATGACCCAAGTACTTCACAAGGAAGGCGGCAACTTGGAAGAAGATCTGTGGAAAAAGGAGGCGTCGGCGCCAAAGCAAAGTGGCCCAGACAACCATGGACAAGCTCACGGCGAGAACTGGCAAGATTCGGAGGCCTCAAGCCAAATCCTGTCCAGAAGAGCATTCCTCGACACACCGCCCCTGCAGGGATCCACAACCACCACTATTCTAATGAATTTTGGTTCGGAAAAACCCTCTCTTTGGCGGAAGAATTCGAAAAACTCTCTGTCAACACTCACTTGCCTTCAACAAACGGGACGAGTGCGCATTCGAGCTAGTAATGCCCAATACAAAAGCAAGAGACTCCATGAGACGATGCTTGGGACGAGCCACTGCTCCACCTGCTCTTCAAAGAAGAGATCGAGATGCCGGATCCTAATCGATTTTGTTTACGATAACTCTGTGATAGCTTGAAATGATCGGGAACGGTGACATAAAGCCTTTCAAGCCCCATCTCTATCAAGCTCATTGCCACTCAATAAGCTGGGCCACCTTCTCAGGACCCTTGCCCGGCCAAAAAGGACATGATCGAACAACTTGGTCGACCCCTCGAGTCCTAGAGTCTAGTGTCAAAACTCATCCACGAGTCCATTAGCTTTGAATTTGAGTCTCTCGAGTCATCGGTGGCCTCGCTCCGGAAGATTACGAACTCATTGCCAATAATGTATTCCCGTATGCTCTTAATGAATGCTTCGATCTTTCAGAGTATCCTCTCATTGCATCTTTAACAAGCGATAAATTAACTAACACACAAACGGTTAATAACGATTCACTTGATAAAGAAGCGAGACACATTAAACGAACAATACATTAAGCACATCTTTAAGCATGTTGTCGAAACGAGAGAAAAACCGGGCCCATGCTGAGAGGGTTTTAATCAAAGTAAATTTGGGAGCTTGAAGAGCCAAAGAGACGCAAGTCCAGCGCCGTTTCCGGCACACACCGGATTTTCCAATACCTCAAGAACGGGAAATCACCTTCATGAATAAGGAAGACCCACACACGAGGGGGTCAAAACCAAGAGCATCATGGCCCTAAAACGCTTAGCCTCTCACTTCGTCATCCTCGGGGACATGTTATACAAGAAACGCTACCGTGGGCCACTCCTACAGCTGCATCGGCCAAGAAGAAGCAAGACAAGTTCATGAGCAGAAGTCCACAATGGGAGCTTGCGGTCCCCACATGAACGCCCGAGCCACGATGCAAATCATTCTCGGGATGGGCTACTCTTGGATCTCCATGGAGCGGATTGCATCCACTTTGTCAGAAAGGCTGCGACAAGTGCCAACGGTTCTCCAACCTCAATCATCTACCACCCCACGATCTCTCTTGCATGACTACACCTTGGCCCTTTGCCACTTGGGAATTGACGTCATCGGGAAAATCGCTCCGCCCGAGCGACGACGGTCGCGAGTTCATCTTAGTAGCCATCGACTACTTCACCAAATGGGTCGAAGCCAAGTCCTACAAGGTACTCACACTCCAAGAAGGTCGCGCATTTCCTCAAAGAAAACATCATCTGCCGATCGGCATCCCAGATGAGGTCATATCGAGACAATGGTTCACACTTGAAGGGGAATTCGACGGAGGCTTGGCTGAATTCAAGATCACACGCCACAAATCTTCTCCTCTTTAGGCCACAAACAAATGGCGCCGTGGAAGCAGACAAAGCAAAACCCTCGAGCGGATCATCCGAAAAATGACCACCCGAGGACGAGATTGGCCCGAGAAAGGTGCACCTTGCGCTTTGGGGCTACCGCGCATCGGTCAGGAACAGCCACGGGAGAAACCCCATTTGCCACTGACGTATGGGATGGAAGCGGTCCTTCCCATCGAGCTAGAAATTCCCTCACTCAGAGTCTTTCTTGGAAAATGACATCAACGAAGTCGAATGGCTCGAAGCCGACATGACGAATTGGCTCACGCTAGATGAGCGACGACTAAAGGCCATGGAACACGTCAGGAGCCTATCAGCGGGATGGCTAGAGCTTTCGACAAGAAAGTCAAATCCGAGACATCGGGGAAGGTGACCTTGTACTCGAAGAAAAGCCTCCCACTCGAACCCAGCCATTTGGGAAAATGGGAACCCACATGGATCGGCCCTTTCGTAGTTCAAAGATCTTCTCCGGAGCGCCATGAAGCTAACGGACCTAGACGGCAATCCCTTCATGAATCCAGTCAACGGAAGCAAACTTCGCGAGATACTTCGCCTAAAGAAGAACAGTGTGCATCTCTTGGCACTCTATGTAGTGTCGAACTACGCGGACACTGAGCCCTCTAGTCAGGGGAACGTAGGCAACCTTAATTGGTCCGGTCTAAAAATACACAAAAAGTCAAAAGTTTGAATGTCAATCAAGACCTCCATCAAGCTCCGCACTTTTCAAGAACACGCCCCGGCGGTCACCTTGACCAAGTCAAGCGGACGGCGGCAACATCAATGGACATCCGAGAATCACTCGGCATCAAGCGGCCCGGACTCGTGATTGTTTCGAGCCGGGGCTTGTCTTCGCCCTCACGCGCTTCAAAAAAAAAAAAAGAGCTCGACGAGCGACGGGCTCACAAAAAAAAAAAATATAAAGAAGCTCAAGCGAAGGCTGCGAAATTGAGGTCAAGAGCCCGCGCGAGGCAAGGAAGGCTACGGAAAAGACCGTCAAAACGACTTGTCAAGGGAGCATTCAACCTCTCGGCCAAGCACTGAAAGCCTCGGCCAAAGGGATTGCCGTCGGGGCCCGGGCGGCTTCGGTCACGCAAATGCAATGAGAAAAGTCAGATGGGCCCGACAAAGTGCACAACGAAGCAAAGGCAAACAAGAGATCTTGCGTCTCGACAAAGCTTTAAAAGTAAATCACAAATCACTAACGGTTACAACATTTCTTGATGAGTTCAAGCACGGTCTACTCTCAAGTTCACAACATGCTAAAAGACAACTTAATACATTTAACTAATAATGTGTTTGCAATGCAATGAATGGATACTTAGGAGGTCATTCCGCGCCATACACGCTTGTCCCCTCGCCATTCTTTCCTTTCTTCCCTCGTCCCGGCGAGTCTTCTTTCGCTTCACGTGAACCAACTCTGCGTCTCTCGGTCAGAGATGCGGGGTCCTCCCAGTAGAGTCAAACAATCCGGTAGCTCTCGGGGCTTCATTCGCCGTGCTTCGGCTCGGATCTCCTCCTGTGAGTGCAGCAAAGAGGACCTCTCCACGTCGGTCGGTCAACTCTAGTCTCGTAGTCAAACAAAGTGTCTCCCGTCACATCGAAAGGGTCGAGACCCGGGGCTTCGGAACTCCTAAGGCAATAGCTACTACTCGGCAGCGGGTCCCGGGGAATCGGCTACACGCACCGCTCTCCCGAGACCACTTGGGGCCTTGACATCTTTGCTCATACCGGGCCGAATGCGAGTCGTCAATACAACGCTCCCCCGACGTCTAAGGAGTACCGCGGGAGGGAAGCGGAATACTTCCATACCCTCGAAAATACAAGAAGGCACACAGGAAGTTTGCCCATACTGAAGAGGAACTACCTCTCCGCGCGGTAGCAAGGTCATCCCGGCCCAACAAAGGCTCTGCTTCATCCCAAGCTGCAGGAAACAAGCGACGGAATATAGAAGGAGGACGAAGACAAACACGGAACCACGACAACGTAGGACCGCTTCTGTAAGATCCTCCTGGTCTCAATCCTCCGATGCGAACCCACCGGCGGATCGATGCGTACCAAGGCTGTGCCATCCATCTCTCCCGGGCGCGGAGTGATCCATATCCGACACAAGAGGTCGGCGAGCAAATGACCACGGGCTAAACGACGTCGGAGCCTCGGACATGGCACAGAAGTCTCTCTCGCAGCCACAAGGTGAGCAAAGCGGGGCTTCCCCCTCTCATAAAACGATCCCCGGTCGCCGGGACGGTCGATACCATGAAGAGTCTCCCCCGGCCACCAACGGGACAATATTTTCCGGTACCACATCTAGCTTGCTCAAAGCCATTCCCGGCAAACAAACACTACCCACAAAAACTCTCGGCTCACGTGGCATGCACAAAAATAAAAAATAATAATAGCAACAATTTCTAGGACAATTCCAGGAATCACAAAAATGACATTAAATCTTAAAATAAAATCTTGTTTGCCACGCAAATACATGTGTTTAATGCAGTACCAAATAAATGTACATTTGCTAAACAAAAAAAGAGGGATATGAAAAGAGGGAAAGCAAATAAATACTAATCGAGAATCCTCAAGATCATCATCCTCGCCAAGGTCCTCCAAAGAAAAGTCGGGCATCCCGGCGAACTCGCCCGATCACATCCTCGTCGTCGGAATACCGAAAGCACCCGCGCCGAGGCTCCCGAAAAGTACTCGGAAGGATCAAATCCGCGAAAGGATCAAAGAAAGAAGGCTCTGAGGAACCCTCACCACGTGCGCCATGCGGAGGCATGAATCGATAAAGGGCTGCTCCTCGAAGGCCACTGCGGCTCCCGAAGATGTCCCGGCATCCATGCTATGCCGCCCCCTCAAAGGTCCCTCTGCTGCGGCTCCGGCTCGGCTCTAGGCGGAGGAACGTCTACGAGAATGCCTCGAAGGCATAGGCTCATACGCCGGCACGCGTCGCGAAGACCGGCAAGATATCTTCGAAGCCATCTTCTTTGCAAACGACCTCATCGCCACGTAACGGCGAGTCAAGATATCATAGGCTCTCCCGGGACTGCACCAACAAGCGCCAAGGAAACGCTCAGCTAATACGGTTATACTCAACAACAAAAAGAGAAAAAATACGTAAAAGATGCCAAGATGGAAAAGAGTCGGACACACTCACCGATCTATCGGGGTCCACTCTATATGCGGCAGAGCACGCTTTCCGAACAGGTACAGACACCCTCCTCCTCGATCCGTCCTCTGCGGACGTACGTGAAATCCGGTCCCGACGCCCGGAACCTCTGGGGGAGCCTGCGGGCCAGCCTCTCTCTCCCGCGCCAGTACCTGCGGCGTCCTCAGCTTCCTCCTCACGAAGGCCCCGTACTCCTCTCCATATAAAATGAACTCCTCGGCCCCGACACCGCCAAGGTACCTCTCGAAATCGAGCACGTCCATGTCCCGAGAATAAAGCATCCCAAAGGGAGGGTCCCTCGGAGCCACGGGAAGCACACCAGGGCCATGCTGCCAGAAGACCCGCTCTCCCAGATACATGACATCACAAGTCAAGCCCCGCAAAGATTCTTCCTTGTCGCAGCGTCACCTCGGGGAGCCCCCTCGAACTCATCCCCCTCATACCGAGTCCACGGGAACAAGACAAACCCCTCACGGCTATCTCTCTCCCGTACGCTCCTGCACATCCCTCAGTAGGCGATGGTGAGCTTCCCCCTTGGTCCTCCTCTTCCTCGCCGTACGAGCCCGGCCCAAGCATAGCGGGTACGCGACAATGGCCCCGGGATCTCTATCCCACGGAAGCACTCGGAAAACCTCATAAAACCACACCTCGTGACAAAAACAGAGAAGGCTCGGTGCAAAAGACAATGGAGAAATGACAAGTTGCTAAATCAAGAAAAACAAAGAATAAACTCATACCTCCAAAGCAAAAGTCAAAGCGGGCCACCGGCCAGCCGCCCAGGCCTAAACCGGTCCAGGAGAAGTAGAGCTCGGCCAAGCCTGCCTCGCCCCAAGCAATGTCGCAGACCTATCCAGATCAGTCGAAGCTCTCCAACAGAGCAAAAGGAGGCTGCGGTCGCGTGGTTCGAGAACAAAGTCTCGGACAGTGCATACCACAAGAAGGAGCGCGCGCTAACCGCTTCCGCTGTCACCCGGCTGCACCCGGATGTAGGCCCCAATGCTGGACGTGATCCTCAGCTCCACATCGCTATATAGCATGCCCAGGCCCCTGCGAGGACGAGGCTCAAAGCCCAGCAGCTCGGTCAGCACATCATCAGCTATCATATCCCTCCACCGCACCGGCCCTCCTTTGAAGGAAAGCCCGGTGATCGCAGCAAAGTCGGTAGGCGTCACTGTCACCTCGCCCCAGCTCAGGTGGAAGGTGTGGGTGGTATCCCACCAATACTCAGATAAACCCAGGAAGACACTCTTGTTCTTCCTCGTGTCAGACACTCCGGCCCGGGTTCTCAGCAGACACACCCGGGCCGGAAGCATAAACCGACCTCGGGGACTCGGCCTACCGTCCACGAAATATCGGGCATCTCGCGCCATAGCTCCACAACACCTCGAGCGATCCCGAGTCTTCATCCTCTTGGCCTTCCCGGCCATAAGCTCCCGCATCCTGCAGTAAACACACGGAAAGTACGTCAATCACGATGCTTAATATAAAGGCACATATAACCCGTCACAAAACACGGCACATATTGCACATAATTTTCACATACATATAATTTTTCCATGTAATCCGTCACAAAACACGGCACCTATAATGCACATAATTTTCACATATATCATGCATATAATTTTTCCCATGCAGTCCGTCACAAAACATGGCACATATTGCACATATTTTCCCCACAGAGTCCGTCACCCAAAAACACGGCACACACTATATAGCACATTTTTAAAAGAAAAATCCGTCCCTACACGGCACGCACTTTCACATATAACCCGTCACAAAACACGACACGTGTCACATTTTTTCACAAAAATTATCACTACACGATAATTTTTCTCACAATGTACATACATAAATAGCATTAGGTACAAAACACCAAAGCATGCAATTCACTAGATAGGCACTTTATTTTCACAAATAAGAGCTAATCTACACATTTCTGCACAAAATACACATACCCACAATTTTTACATGTCCATTTTCAACAATTCATCAAGAATTTCATAAAAAGGCATAAAATAATAACAAAAAATTCAAAAAAAATGCGAAAAACTAAAACCTAGTTCTAGCATTCAAAAATTCGAGCAGGAAATCAAAACGGAGCAGATTTCTTACCTCCCCGACGTTCATGGAGCGACGATTGTGCACCTCCGGATTCGGATACAAAACATCCGGGTTCTTCGAAGATGGAACGAACGAAATCCAATTCCTTTGGAGCTCCATTCGCCGCTCAACCACTTCCCTCGATCAAGGCTGGATTTACGACGACTCCTTCGAGATCCTTCACCTACGGCAAACAATTCAAGCAAAAAATCTTTGATTTTGGTTAACAATGGAGGTTTTTTCCTCTCTCTCTCTCGCCTGGTTTACGCCTGGAAGAAGAAGGAATGGGGAAGGGCTCGGTCATTTAAACCTGGTCAAAGCCTGGGAACTGTAAAAAACAAAGGTGGTCCGTACGGACCTCTTTGCAACCAGGTTGGTCCGTACGGACCTCTTTGCAAGGGGTGGCCAAATTACTTTCCTGCCCTTATAATCTTTGCCCTGGCCGTCATCCTAAGGCCTTTTCCAGCAAATCCAAGTGCAGAATGGTCCCTAACCCTTCAATTCAATCCCCGGCCGTCAAGCGTAAGACCGGTCCTCGCCAGCTCAACGGCATTTCAATCCCCGGCCGTCAGTGTAAGACCGGTCCTCGCCCACCTCAACGGCAATTCAACCACCGGCCGTCAAGCGTAAGACCGGTCCTCGCCCCCTTCAACGGCAATTCAATCCCCGGCCGTCAGCGTAAGACCGGACCTCGCCCACTTCAACGGCAATTCAACCACCGGCCGTCAAGCGTAAGACCGGACCTCGCCCACTTCAACGGCAAATCAACCACCGGCCGCTGCAGCGTAAGACCGGACCTCGCCCCACTTCAACGGCAAATCAACCACCGGCCATCGTAAGACCGGTCTCGCCCACTTCAACGGCAAATCAATCCCCGCCGGCCGTCGGCGTAAGACCGGACCTCGCCCACTTCAACGGCAATTCAACCACCGGCCGTCAAACGTAAGACCGATCCTCGCCCACTTCAACGGCAATTCAATCCCCGGCCGTCGTCAGAAGACCGGACCTCGCCCACTTCAACGGCAAATCAACCACTGCCGTCATCGTAAGACCGGTCTCGCCACTTCAACGCAATTCAATCCCGGCCGCGCATAAGACCGGTCTCGCCACTCCAACGGCAATCCAAGACGCCCGACGGCAATTCAAGAAGGAGCCAACACCTCCCGGACAAATATCAAGGCACAAGACGCCTCCAAACGCTCAACGACAATCTCAACCATCGGCTCCTCAGGAGGTCCGAAGTCATCTTCCCAACAGAAAGGGCCCTACAAGGTCACGCATCCCAGCATTCAAGCACCGCAGCCGATGTAAGCTCCGAACTTCGCCACTTCAACGGCAGCGCAAGCACTGCCATCAAAGTAAGCCCGAGCTCCTCCCCCAACAAGTCGAAAGGGAAGTCATACAGATCGCATATCCCGGCAAAGACTGCCATCATCCTTGCCCACTCAACGGCAAAACAAGCACAAGGAAGGAGCCAACACCTCCGAGTACAAGTCCCTAGGCACGAAGCGCCTCCAAAACGCCAAATGGTGAAGCAATCACCGACCATTATCCTTGCCCACTCAACGGCAAAACAAGCACAAGGAAGGAGCCAACACCTCCGAGTACAAGTCCCAAGGCACGAAGCGCCTCCAAAACGCCAAATGGTGAAGCAATCACCGACCGTCATCCTTGCCCACTTCAGCGGCGGCTGCAAGCACCTAGCCATCGTAAGTCCAACCTTCTACTCAACATGCAAAAACACAAAGGCATCTACGCCTCTCGAAGCACAAGGCAGCCATGCCTCCACAATCATGCGGCTAGAAGACGATTCAAAGTCTCGCGCATTACATCAAATCAAGCGGCTAGAAGACGATTCAAAGTCTCGCGTTACATCAATCAAGCTGCGGCTAGAAGACGATTCAAAGTCTCGCGCATTACATCCACAATCGCGGCTAGAAGACGATTCAAAGTCTCGCGCATTACATCAATCAAGGCTAGAAGACGATTGCCCAAAGTCTCGCGCATTACATCCACAATCGCGGCTAGAAGACGATTCAAAGTCTCGCGCATTACATCAATCAAGGGCTAGAAGACGATTCAAAGTCCTCGCGCACAACATCAACAGCCGCCGGATGACGATTTCAAAGTCTCTCTGCCAGGCACCAACCGCCGCCAAGACGATTCAAAGTCCTCTCACAGGCACCAACCGCCGCATGACGATTCAAAGTCCTCCCACTGCGTACCAACCGCCGCTGATGACGATTCAAAGTCCTCCAGCGTGGCACCAACCGCAACTTAAGACGATTCAAAGTCCTCCGTGGCACCAACCGCAACCAGAAGACGATTCAAAGTCCTCCAGCGTGGCACCAACCGCAATCAGAAGACGATTCAAGTCCTCACTCTATCTCCGGCCCGGAAGGCCTTAAACCACCCGATTAGGAAAATCGTAAAATTTCCATCCCAGGACACCACCACGTCCTCACAATTGACCTCGGCGGTCACCACATCCCAGGACACCACCACGTCCTCACCACTGACCTCGGCGGTCACACGACACTCCAGGGCACCACCACGCCCACATACACTCCACAAATTCACGACCTCCGAACTACGACCGGGCTTGATTCCCGCCTGTGGATACGTAGGAATCCTATCACAGGGTCCAGCCATCGACCTATACGGTCACCTAGGACACCACCACGTCCTTCCCCTCGACCTATACGGTCACCCAGGACACCACCACGTCCTCACCACTGACCTCGGCGGTCACACAACACTCCAGGGCACCACCACGCCCGCATTCACAAAACACTCACCCCACACCCGAACTACGACCAGGCTTGATTCCCGCCAGGGATACGTAGGAATCCTATCACAAGGTCCAGCCTATTGACCTAAACGGTCACACAAAAGGACACCACCACGTCCTCACATTGACCCTCACTGGTCACTTCCTCTCCCGGCAACGCGATCCAGTTAGGACCACTTATCTTATCGGCGGCCCACTTCTTTCATAAGTGACGTCGTCGAGGGGCTTCGTAAGTACCCCCTAACTGGATCACCCCCTTTCAAACACACGGGAAACACCGCATCTCATCCACGTAGTCTCGTAGACCTCTCTCACTCAAAACCCTCTCAAACCCTCAACCAAACCAAGGGAGGAGCCTTCCTGGGATAAAAGGGACAAAAGGACCTTTTGGGAATTTTCAGAAATCGTAAAACAATTAAGGTCCGTACGGACCTCTTTGTGTCAATGATTACTAAATCCCCTTAAAGTCCACAATATTCCCTCAAATCCGGAAGAAATGATTACTCCCTGCAGAGAGTCAACCGTACCTGAATCTCTCTTTGCATGCAAGATGGTCCGTACGGACCTTATTGCTCAGGGACACCATCATTCCGAATATTCACCATCATTGCGCATTCCCTCAAATCGAGGAAATCCAAAATTGGATAACCAAGAAGGTCCGTACGGACCTCTTTGCTCCGAAATTTTTACTATAAATAGAGGGCTTCCCCTCCTCATTTTCACACATCTCCCTCTTCTCTCTTCCTCCCTTAGCCTACTGGCACCCCTCTATGTCCTCTTGAGGCACTCCCGGCCCCTTTCGGATCCTTCCGAGGCCTTCCGAGCTCCCTCGCGGTGCTCCGAAGCCTCCCGAGCGCTCCCGAGACGCTCCCGCGCCGCCCGAGGCACTCTCGAGGTACTCTGAGGCCCTCGTGGTACTCCGAGGCCTTGCACGGTCTTTCCACGGTGTCCGGCTCTTTCCGAGTCAAACCGACGATCCCAAACCACGCCGAACCTCTGCCCGAGTGATCCCGACGATCCCCACGCACGCCGAACCTCGCCGAGCGAGCGCGCCAACCTCAACTCACGCCGAACCTGCGCCCCGGCAAGGCAGCCTCAACTCACGCCGAAACTACGTCCGCGGACAACCGGCATCTCCCGGCAATCCCGATCCGTGCAGGAACGCTACTTCGACCTCAAACACTATTCCTCGGCGGAAGACGGACACGAACCAACATTGGTAAGGCTTCCTTCCTACACTATTTCAATACATTTCCATACATAGCATACAATGTAGACATCCGATACAACATGCATTTTTAAAAGCACACACACACACACACACAACATTTAAAGGATATTAGGGGTATCCGAAAGACTCGTTTTACGAGGCTACTCTGTGAGCTCTAATATTCTAATATTCTCTTCCTGGGAGTCATCTGACCTCCGAACTCAAAATCTCATCACACAAAAACAGTTTAAAATTATCTTTAAACTGATGCCCTTTTTCAATGTTTTGGGCTTAATAAAAACGGCGTGGCGACTCTACAAATGCGAAAACAAACGGCGAGACACCTCCAACCTGAAAACGCTGCAAAGCGGGGAAAATGCCAGATGCCGGGGCCGCGAGGCCTGCTCGGATCCGGGCTATTTCAGGTAGCATCTGCAATTAAGCAGAGATTAACCTCTTCGGTTTCATCGCCACTTCCATCCTCATAATCTTTTTCAATCCAAGTTGCTAATTCCTTGGAATTCTCTTCCTCCTCAGCAACCATTCCCTTGCGACGAGAAAATTTTGCAGGAGAGGTTTTCTTTTTCATGTATTCGTATTTAGGCTGTGGACACTCAGATGCAAAGTGGGCAGGTTTTCTACAGTTGTAGCAAACTAGATCACTCTTTCTCTTTGTATCTGCAGCCTTAGAAAATGTTGCAGGAGGTTTGCCATTAAAAAATGTTTTTATGAAAGGTTTTGAGGATTTTCTAAATTTTTGGAATCTTTTCACAAACATGGCAGAATCATCATCATCCATCTCGATGAGTGATGAGGTTGATATGGAAGGATCTGCAGTTTGATTGGATGTAGATGGTTTCTCCTCGTGTTCCATTACGGACATGGAAAGCGATTTGGTTTTCCCTTCAATCTCCTCTATATGATTTAACTTAAGCTCATAAACTCTAAGATTTGCATACAAGTTACTTAACGACCAAGTATTCAAAACTTTGGAGTCTTCTAGAGAGGTAGCTTTATTAATCCATCTAGAACCTAAAGCAGCTAGGAAAGTCATATTGATTTCCTTATCAGTTAAAGTTTTGCCAAGAGATCTACAAGCATTAACTACCTCAACATAGCGGTCGTAGGTCTGACGCAAGGTTTCGTTGGATTTTCTGTTGAAGTTGTTGTAGGATCTTTCAACAGCATATAATTTGTTTTCCTTGCATTCGTCATCACCTTCGAGGTAGCTCTCTATGGCATCCCACATCTGCTTCGCGGTTTTGAGATACATCACCTTTTGAAGAGTTGAAACGGGGAGGGTTCCAGAAATGATGTGCCTTGCCTTGCTGTCCAAGGCAGCTAATCTCTTCTCTTCATCCGACCACTCATCTTTTGGCTTTTTGACTTCTGGAGTTTCTGCATTGGTGGTTGCATCAGTGTTGGCCTTCATGGAAACAAATGGGCCATTGATTACGCACTCCACCAGCATCTCATCAATTGTTTCCAAATGAATAAGCATTCGACACTTCCAGATGTCAAAGTGGTCTTCGTCCAAGATTGGAATGTGTGAATAGTTAACAGTTGTCATTGTCTTTGAGTTTGCCATATTGAATTGGCACACAAGCTGTTAAGCTTGAAAAACAGTGGTTTTATAAATGTGTTGGCTCTGATACCACTTGTTGGTCCCAAAGGTGGCAACAAGGGTGAAAATACAGCTAGAGGGGGGGGGGGTGAATAGCTGTTTCAAATTTTTTGCCCTCGATTTAAAACTAAACCTCTAAGCTTACAAAATCTCTCGCAGTGTATAAGAAACTACAAGTAGAGTTATAAAATGCACAGCGGAATATTTTGAAGATAAAAGCGGTTTTGAGGAGCGGTTTTGCAAAGCGGTTTTGGTGCAGTATTCTGAGAGTTATAAAACTGAAAGTGAGGTTTGACAATGTTAACTCCAAACAACATTTCACAATAATGGATAACTACAATAAAGATCAAACAGAGATAAAGATAGATAATCAGTAAGCACAAGAAAATAAATGCAGAAAAATAAGAACACAATATTTGGAGTGGTTCAATTGATAAACGATCTACGTCCACTACCAAGATGGTTAGTCTTGGATTTCTAAGAGAGATTTTATATTGAGTATGAGAGATTACAATGTACAATGAGTAATACTCAGATCTAAAATCTTTTCTATGAAGAACAAACCTAAACTATAACCAGTCTATCTCAAATGAATAATCTATGTGATTAAACAAGTGAGGTGTGTGTATATGTTCAAGATAAAGGCTCTTTAAATCTTTGGGATGTAGAGCACAATGATTCTTGATGTGTATAAGGCTTGATTTCTGGGCTGGGATATATGTTTCTTGAAGTAGAAGATGAAGATTCAAAGGACTATGAATTTCTGGGCAGAGCTTTAGCTTCTATGAACTCACAGCAAATCAATTTCTCAAGCAATCTTCAAATGGTGAAGATTAGGGGTATTTATACCCAAGCATCCAAGATATAGCCGTTGGACACAGCTGTTGCAAGGACAGTACTTGATGCTTTCCCATTGGCCACAAGAATGTGAGGCTGTTGTTGCAGTAAAGCCGATCGGACCTCGAGTTTGCAATCAAGGTGGTTAGGACATCTGTCACCTTTTCAAGATCCTTGCAGATCTTGTCTGAAAAGTAGTCACGTGACAAGATATGGTGGTTGACATTTGATATTGCTGACGTGGATTCCAACGGTCAAATGTGGTTCACTTCAAGTCTTCAATCATTGGAGCGGTTCTGGTGTGCAAGCGATTCCAAGTGTAAGCGGTTCACCAGAGGAGGATTTCTAAGTGGTTGTAACTGCAAAGCATTTTTCATGAAGCGGTTCACAAGCAGTTTGCACTTAGGGGTTCAAGAGCATTTTCAGACTAAGGATTCCACCAAGTGGTTGCATGAAGCGGTTTACTAGGCGGTTTTGGATAAGGCGGTCTGAAACCCTTGAACAGCGTCCTCAGATCCAAGGAGTCTTGTGCCAGTCTTAAAGCCTAAATTAACCTATTCTATAAAATGGACTTAGCTGAAAAATTGAAGTCTAAGCTTCAGTACATAGGGCCTAAAGTCCTTAAAATAGACAGGAGGTTATGGTATTGATAAGCTAAAGTCGCACGCCTACAAATTAATTACCAAGACAAGACTCGGCTACAAACCTGCAGCTAGGACAAGTCCAGGGTCGATCCACTGAAGAACGGTTATTTATTTGCACAATTGTCACTTGACAAGATTGGGGGTTTAAAATTGATTTTATTAAATTCCTAAAACGGGAATTAAAAACTAAGTTGTAAAACAATTAAAGGCAAGCACTTCAGATTTGTTTCCGTCCCCGTTTATCAATCAAATATCATCGGTATAATTTCTTTCCCTTCCTCCCTATTCACTTGATCCGAGATGTATTTCAATCCCTATTTCTTCCTTATTAATGGTTAAAAGCAGTGACACACTCACCTATTCCCCTAATCAATACCTAAACCTAACTGACACAGTCTAGATTCACAATATCGATTGATAATGCTTTAAGAAATTAAGATCAATAATTTTACTATTCTTTTGCAAATATAACAAAACCTAGTTTTACCCCCTTCTCAATTTACCATGACACATGCATAAATCTCAAAGATACTACTTGTGAAAAATCCTAATCTGACACAGACTTAAGATTAAACTAGTATTAAATAAATTACAAGGGGAAAGAGGGTGATCAAATCTCAAAATCCTAGAAACGATTTAGCAATTAAAACAAGTAAAACTATGAATAGGGATTAAGGAATAAAGAAATAGATACCTCAATTGAATTCAATAAACGGTTCAAGATTCAAATCCGAAGCAATGGAATTAGTTCTCCATAAAAGCTATGAAATCTCTCTAGGAAAAATAATAGTAAAAAGTCTCACCCTCAAACTGAAGTTGAAACAAGTATTTATATTTGTTCCAACCAATAATATTAAACCTAAAAGGAAAACTAAAAAGAAAAAGGAAAATAAAATTTAATAATAATAATAATAATCTCCTTTAATCCAACGCCAGTCAACACCCACGCCTTGGTTCACGCGCCTAGGTCACTGTGCCAGTCCATCTGTTGCTTTCCTTGGTCCAATGAATATTCAATTTCCTAGAGTCACCTACTGATTGGTACTCCTTTTCAAATTAAATTACTTTCCTAAACCTCTTCACACACGTGCACACTCCACTTTCCAACTTCTTTGCTTTCACTTTGGTCCCTGAAATTTCAACCTCATACAGTTTGGTCCCTGCAGTCTTTTAATTCTTCACATTAATTCCTGGACTTTTCAACAATGTAGAACAGCACATCCGCTTCCATAAATTGCAGTCTGAATCTATCCTTGGCTTCGGTTGACTTTGACTTTATTAATTTTTATACTCGAGGCATGACTTTGAAGCACCAAAATTACATTCGGAAAAATAACTAACTAAGTACGACTATTTTACCCCCGGATTACAATAAAAGCTCAAATGATAAATAATGCCCCAATTACATCAAAACTAGTCAAAGTACATCAAAAAGAATGAAAATACATAGGATAAAGAGGGAAATAATGTATACAAAATCCACCACATCAAATTCCCCCACGCTTAGACCATTACTCGTCCCTGAGTAATATCCTAACCCCACTCTAAGCACCGGTCTAATCAGCGTAGCATGGGAGAAAATGACCCCTAATATCCTCTAAACCTCCAAATCAAAAGTCAACAAACTCAAACACTCACTCAATGCACTCGAAGAATGGAACTCCGCTCCTTATCACTCCAAAAATAACAATGGTACCAATGGCTTTAGTTCGACCCCAACTCCAAATATGCAAAAACGGGACATCCAAACTAAGGCCCACACATCAAAAAGCTAGGGAGAACTACAATGTCCTAATCTTCCCCCACGCTATCCTCTCACTACTACTCCCTCAAAATAAAGTCAATGCCCAAGCAAAGACTTACCTCGTGAAATACACTAACACCCCTTATATCACCAAGAAGAATTACGAGGATTTTCTATCCTACCGCCTCTAAACCAAACCTCCTACTCCACGAATAGCCAATCCTACCCGACGCTCCAATCCTCCCTTGTGTCTCCAACTCCGGTGAAGTAAAGGATATACAATGTTTGGCTTCCTCACCTTTTGCCTAGGTGCCCTCTCGAGTTTTCACCTAGCCTCTCATTTTTTTTTTCAACACACCCTCTCCTTTTGCCTAAGTGCCCTCTCGGGTTTTCACTTAGCCACTTTTTTTTCTTCTTTTTCTTTTTCTCTTTTTTTTATTTAAGTAAAGAAGAACACAACTATATACAAACAAATGCAGGTACCCCACCCCCTCACAAAACCATGCATAGTCCCATATGCATTACTACAAAACAAATGAGATAAAAAAGGGGTAGGGAATACCTCAACCAACTCACTGCTGGGGCGGACCAAAATGATGGTCCCATGGACTTGGCTGGCTCGAACTCTTACCCCCGGGCTGCTATTGTTGCCACTCCATCTGATGCGAGTCATGGTGGTAGGGGGAATACTGGCCATGGGGGAAGTAATGTGGCGGAGGGGGTAGTCTCTCCATCATCAAGTGCATCATCCGCCTCTGCTCCTCCCTGAATGCCTGAGATTGCCCAATCTCATTGTCCAACTTCCCTTCAATTCTTTCTCTCCATAAATGGTTAGTCTCAAACTCTGCTTCCACTCTATTCTGAAACTGCCCAAACTCCATCCTCAGCCCTCTCACATTCTCTTCAATCATCTCCACTTACCCCGCCAAATAATATGCATCCTCGGTAGGGTCCATGTCATGCCTTTCCACCTCTCCTTCATCATCAACTCCATGGTCTAACTGTGGTCCTACCCTCGCTCGATTGAAGCTTGTGAGCATGAACTTATCAATCTTCGACCCCGGCTTAAGATTACGGATTTCCCCTATTATATTTAGCCCTGCCATTTCCGCCAACTCCGTGATAAGAATAGGGAAGTTGTAGTTTGACCTTCCCATGTTGTTGGCCAATCTGATGATCTCATGTCTGATAATCAAGCCGGTGTTTATTCTCTTTCTCGAAACCACAACGTGCATCAATGCCGCCCTTCTCCAGCTAACATCCCCATAATGTGATGAGGGCATAATCCGCTCACAAATAAATCGGTGCAAAATGGCTAACTCCTCACTCAGATCCCTCGTCTTCATTATGTTTCCCTTTTTGTACCATGTAGGGTCAATGTCTACCCCAAGTGTGATAGAGAATGATGGGAGGTGGCCCAATATATCCTCCTTTGTCTTCATCTCCCTTGCCAACTTCTGATACGCACAATCCTCCTCCGACACATTAGCGGGCATGCTATAATATCTATTTATCACCGTGCTGGTATACGGGACCTCTAACCCACGCACATAAGAATTGGGTGTATCACCTCTAGCACAAACATTAGCATAAAATTCCTGCACAATTCTATTCAATCCCCAAGTGTGCGGGTTCGACGCAAGCATCTTCCATTTATAAAAAGTAAAAATCTCCTTCAAATTACAGCTTGCCCAATCGAATACCCGTTCTACATTGAATGCATTACCCCGATGATCATTAAAAAAATTATCCGCTTTGTCGGAAACGAACCTATGTTGATCAAATTGGGGTTCTTCCACAATCGGGGGAGGGGGATCATTTTTATCTCTACCCCTTTTACCCATTACAATACTGAAAAATAGCTCACAGAAGGATAAAAATTACCGGAGTAGTCGCCGGAATGTCGCCGGAGTTCCGTCGGAAAGTCGCCAGAGTTGGAGAAGACGACAATAAAAACAAGCCCTTGGTAATGCACAACCTTCCCTACTACTTCTTCCTTCAAGCACCACCCCCAAAACATGAGCAATTCCACACAATACTCACCCTTTGAGATTTTCAAATATCGTTACCAATCGCCGGATTTAATGGAGGTTTGACCTTGAAATTGGGATTTGGATAAGGATTAGGGAGTGGGGAGCTTGATTTGGTGGGTATGGGGTAGAAATTTTGAGGATTTTGGCCGGATTTTTAGAGAGAGGGGAGAGGGGGGCCGGTAGGTTAGAGAGAGAAAGAGGGGTGAAGGGGGAAGGTTTATGAAGGGGTAAAAACATACGTCTTTTGTTTTCCCAAAACTGGCTAGGAATTTCACCTTATGCCCCTTGGGAGCGGACACTCCCCGGGCCTGGGAGCGGACGCTCCCCATTCACAGAAACTGGGGCTCGGTTAGGCCAAATTGGGAGCAGGCGCTCCCCCCTTTTTGGGAGCCGACGCTCCCAAATTCCAGAAACTTGTCTCCGTAATTGAGCCCTTGGGCGCAGGTGCTCCCCCATTTTTGGGAGCCGACACTCCCACATTCCAGTAGCTTAACTTTTTTTTTTTTCAAAGCAGAAATTGGCCACAGGATGGGTTGCTCCCTTCTCCATGCTTTTCCTGCACAACACCACACACACCAAATACCTTTGGTAGCACCAATTCCACAAAAATAAATTAGTAAAAAGAAATAAAACAAAGATAAAAATAACAAAATTCTCGGGTTGCCTCCCGGTAAGCCGCCCTTCTTTACCGTCTTTAGCTAGACCAAATGCCGGGTTAGCCCCCGACATAGCATACTTCAGATAAACTAAGTTATGGGACGGGAGGCCCCACTAAAACGAGACTCATAAATGTAAGGGGGATGAAAGTAATCTTTTTGAGTTACCTCTACAAGATGATTCGGTTCAATGACATGCCTCCCCGTTGGAGACCATTTAAACTTCCCCTTTTTCGACTTCACTTTCTTTTTCTCCCTTGGTGGCTCTCCTTTCTTATTTTTCTCCGGCTTCACTTTTGGAGACTCAACATCATCATTCTCTACCTTTGCCCCATTTTTGATAATTGGCTCCCTCAAATCCATGGCACAAACCTTGCGCACATTCTTGGGAAGGGTCTTTTCATCAAACACATTAAAACTCACCACTTTCCCATCAAACTCCATGGTTAAAGAGCCCTTCGTCACATCAAGCTTAGTTTCAGACGTAGACATAAATGGCCTTCCCAACAGAATGGGAGCCTCAGAATCCATCTCCATCTCAAGCACATAAAAATCTGCCGGGAAAATCAAGTCACCAACCCGGACATCAACATCTCTCACTACCCCCTTGGGGTATGCGTTGGACTTATCCGCCAACTGTATAACCACCCTAGTGCCTTCCAACTTACCCAACTTAAGTTTTTCAAATAATGCATAAGGCATAACATTAATTGAAGCCCCCAAGTCAAGCATGGCTCTATGAAAATTACTCCCCTCAAACGAAATAGGAATTACAAACATATCAGGGTCACTACACTTCTTTGGCATCTTTTTCTGGTAAACTGCAGATACATGCTCCAAAATTTTCACCTTTTTCTGACTCCGCTCCTTCTGATTCCTCTTCATAGTGCATAACTTCTTCAAAAACTTCGCATACCTAGGAACCGACTGAAGAAGATCTAGAAACAGAATGTTCACCTCCAATCTCTTGAAAGTATCGAAAATGGCCTTGTCAGGCTCCTTTGAGGTGTCTCTCTTCAATGCTTTCGGAAAAGGTGCGACTGGCTCATAAACAGGAAATATGGGTGGAATATACTTCTCTTCAGGGATTTTCTCTTCCACCTTCTTCTCCACCTCCAACTCTGACTCAATACTCTTTTCAATCTTTTGTTCAGGCTCTATCGGCACCATCTGTCCATCTACTTTCTTCTTCCGCCTCACATACACTGCGCTAACATTCTGCTTCGGAGGTGGCACAGTCTTTGCTGCCTCTCTAGCCTCTATTTTTACCACCGCCTCTGCAATCTGACTCACTTGCCTCTCCAAATTACTAATGCTCGATTTAGTCTCCTGCTGGAACTGCTGGAAGTTTCCATTCATGGTAGACATGCTCTGCGCAAGTGACCGGACCATGTCCTCTGTAGACTGTCCCTGCTGCTGCTGTCCAATAGGTGCTCTGTACTGATTATATTGATTTCCCTGTAGCTAGCGACCTGCTGAAACCCCTGCTGATTATTGAACGGCTGCCTGAAACCTTGTTGACCCTGTGGTGGACCATACCTAAGGTTCGGATGAACATTATTCGCAGCGTTGTAATTGAACTGCGGCTGCCTCTGACCCTGCTGATTGAACCCTATAGCATTGACATCTACCACCTCATCCGTCTGAAGAGTAAGACAAGAATCAGTAGGGTGAGTCACATCACCACATATACCGCAGGGATGAGGTTGTTGACCCAAAACCAATATCTTCAACAGACTCTTAACATCCTCCAGCTCGGTCTTCAAATCACTCGTTGTATCACTCGATCCTGCTGCACTGACTTGTCTAACGCTAGACCTCCTCCCATGAGTCCTTGTGATTTTGGCTAGTTCCTCTATCAACTGCTCTGCATCCCTGGTAGTTTTGTTCAGAATACTACCTCCACAAGCAGAATCCACCCACCGTTTGTCCTGCACAGTCAATCCCCCATAGAAGTAAACAATAAGCTGCTCATCATCAAAGCCATGATACGGACAGCTTCTGCAGAGCTTGTAGAACCGGTTGTGATAGTCATATAATGATTCATCGGACCGCTGCTCCTTATTGCTGATATCCCTCTTCATGACATTGATCTGATCTGGAGGGAAGAACTCATCAAGGAATACCTCCTTCAACTCCTGCCAAGAGGTAATGCTGTTGGGTGGAAGGTGATAATACCACGTATTCGCGTTATCCTTAAGAGTAAAGGAAAACGCCCTCAGTAATAACTGCTCAAGAGGCAATGCAGCCGGCCTCATGCTCTTGCATATCTGCACTGGCCCAGGCAATGTGTTGATTCAGATTCTCCCCTGGTATCCCATTAAAATGGGGCAACTAGTTCAACAACCCCGGCTTCAACTCAAAAGTGACCCCAGCCGGTAAATCAGGAAATAGCACTGCTTGTGGTTGCTCATTCCAGTTCGGAGCAATCCTTTGCCTCAATGTCCAAATTGGGGGAGGTGGGTTATTGTTGCCTCTCCCATTACCCCCATTATTCACAACTTCTGGATCGTCATCACCCATGCCGTTATTATTATTCATCTCGTTCCGCTGCAAATTTCTTCTGTACCTAAAATATCTTTCAATTTTTGGAACAAATGGACTAGCAAGTTGATTAGCAGAACGGGTATGGACCATAAAAGGTTCCACACCACAGACAACAAAAATAATATAGCGCAATTAACAGAAAAACAAGAAAAAGAAAAAAAAAAGAAATATATTAAGAAAAGAATAAGAGTGCAAACAAATAAAACCGTTCCCCGACAACGGTGCCAAAATTTGATAAGCTAAAGTCGCACGCCTACAAATTAATTACTAAGACAAGACTCGGCTACAAACCTGCAGCTAGGACAAGTCCAAGGTCGATCCACTGAAGAACGGTTATTTATTTGCACATTTGTCACTTGACAAGATTGGGGGTTTAAAATTGATTTTATTAAATTCCTAAAACGGGAATTAAAAACTAAGTTGTAAAACAATTAAAGGCAAGCACTTCAGATTTGTTTCCGTCCCCGTTTATCAATCCAATATCATCGGTATAATTTCTTTCCCTTCCTCCCTATTCACTTGATCCGAGATGTATTTCAATCCCTATTTCTTTCTTATTAATGGTTATAAGCAGTGACACACTCACCTATTTCCCTAATCAATACCTAAACCTAACTGACACAGTCTAGATTCACAATATCGATTGATAAATCTTTAAGAAATTAAGATCAAGAATCTCACTATTCTTTTGCAAATAGAACAAAACCTAGTTTTACCCCCTTCTCAATTTACCATGACACATGCATAAATCTCAAAAATGCTACTTGTGAAAAATCCTAATCTGACACAGACTTAAGATTAAACTAGCATTAAATCAATTACAAGGGGAAAGAGGGTGATCAAATCTCAAAACCCTAGAAATGATTTAGCAATTAAAACAAGTAAAACTATGAATAGGGATTAAGGAATAAAGAAATAGATGCCTTAATTGAATTCAATAAACGGTTCAAGATTCAAATCCGAAGCAATGGAATTAGTTCTCCATAAAAGCTATGAAATCTCTCTAGGAAAAATAATAGTAAAAAGTCTCACCCTCAAACTGAAGTTGAAACAAGTATTTATATTTGTTCCAACCAATAATACTAAACCTAAAAGGAAAACTAAAAAGAAAAAGGAAAAGAAAATTTAATAATAGTAATAATAATAATCTCCTTCAATCCAACGCCAGTCAACACCCACGCCTTGGTTCACGCGCCTAGGTCACTGTGCCAGTCCATGTGTTTCTATCCTTGGTCCAATGAATATTCAATTTCATAGAGTCACCTACTGATTGGTACTCCTTTTCAAATTAAATTACTTTCCTAAACCTCTTCACACACGTGCACACTCCACTTTCCAACTTCTTTGCTTTCACTTTGATCCCTGAAATTTCAACCTCTTGCAGTTTGATCCCTGCAGTCTTTTAATTCTTCACATTAATTCCTGAACTTTTCAACAATGTAGAACAGCACATCCGCTTCCATAAATTGCAGTCTGAATCTATCCTCCGCTTCGGTTGACTTTGACTTTATTAATTTTTATACTCGAGGCATGACTTTGAAGCACCAAAATTACATCCGGAAAAATAACTAACTAGGTACGACTACTTTACCCCCGGATTACAATAAAAGCTCAAATGGTAAATAATACCCCAATTACATCAAAACTAGTCAAAGTACATCAAAAAGAATGAAAATACATAGGAAAAAGAGGGAAATAATGTATACAAAATCCACCACATCAGGTATCAATCAAATCTAAGCTTAAATAGGAGGGATAAAATATGCATACCCAATAGGATGCTTGTTTGTAGGCTATGTACAAATGCAAGACTGTTTTGAGGGAGGCACGTCATTAGGCCGAGGTGAGGTTCCTTGGCCTTGACTGTGCTTCGAGTTGTTAGGTCAAGGAGGATTCCTCGATCTCGGCTGTACCTCAAGTCATTAGGCCGAGGAAGGCTCCTCGGTCTTGACTGTTGGGGTGTTCTCTTCTTTTTCGTCTCCTTATGCCGAGTAAGATGACTCGTGCACAGGTTTCAGACGTGTGGTGCCTGTTAGTCGTAGTGACAAGGTGTTTCCTTGCCTTGACGTGAGGCAAGTCAACTCGGTCTTGACTGTTTGAACCTTGTAATCCTTGAATCGAGGCGGACCCTCGTCAGGATGTTAGGTAAGCAGTAGGCCGAGGAAGGGCCCTCAATCTTGGCTGTTAGGAGCCTATAGTCATTGAGTCGAGGCGGACCCTCGTCAAGACGTAAGGCATGTGTCATTGAAGAGTCGGGGATAAGATCCTCGTCTTCCAGTATTTGTGTCAGTAGTTGATAGTTGCCTTGCATGTTGAAAGAAGTTACTTTCATAAACTGGAACTTGACTACATCGAACTGCAATCCTATCATACTAAGAAGTAAAAGACTGAAAATTGGAAACTTATCTATTACAAAATAAAATAGACTAATGATAATATTTTCGAAGATTGTCGGAATGCCATGGATGCTTGAGCTCCTTCCCCTCCTTGGTCTTCAATCTGTAGGTCCCCTCTCGAATGACTTGAGTGATGATACAGGGACCTTCCCAATTTGGGGAGAGCTTGTTTTGTTCTGCCTTTCGATCAGTTGCTTCAATTTTTCTAAGTACCCAATCGCCTACTTGGAATACTCTTATGATGACTCTCTTGTCATGATATGCCTTGGTCCTTTGTTTGTAGTTTACCATCATCACCTGCGCAGTTAGTCGTTTTTCATCTATCAGGTCTAGGTCTAGGAGCCTATTAACCTTGTTGACTTGCTCATCGTAATGGGAGTTTCTCACAGTTGGGATGGCCATTTCAGCTGGTGCCATAGCCTCAGAACCGAAGGTTAGTGCGAATGGAGTTTCCCCGGTTGGCCCCCGGGTGGTTGTGCGAACAACCCATAAGGCTAGGGGAAGTTCGTCCAACCATCTACCCTCGCGTTCTTCAAGGTTCTTAGTAAGGGCTGTTAGGACCAGTTTATTGGCAGCTTCTGCTTGACCGTTGCCTTGGGGTCTGCTAACTGAAGACTTTGCGTGGCGGATTTTGACTCTTCCCAATTCTGTTGTAAATTCCGTAGAGAATTGAAGTCCATAATCAGAAACAATTGTGTGGGGGAGGCCAAATCGATACCAGATGTAGTCGTGGACAAAGTTGATTGCGTTCTCTTCCGTTATCTTGGATAATGCCTTTGCTTCTATCCACTTGGAGAAGTAATCAACAGCTACTATCACGTACTTGCAATTACCATGGGCGGGAGGGAAGGGTACGTTGATGTCGATCCCCCACATATCAAATGGCCACGTAGGTATTACAAGTGTCTGCTCAACTGTCGGTAGTCTAGGAATGTTGGAGAATCTTTAGCATTTATCACATTTTTTAACATAGGCGTGCGCATCCTCCCTCAGGTTTGGCCAATAGGAACCTAGCGAGATGATCTTGTCAGCTAAGGTTCTGGCCCCCGGGTGTCCGCCGCAAACACCTTCATGTACTTCTGCCAAGAGGTTCTCAATTTCCTTGGGATAGACACACCTTAGCAGGGGCTTAGTGAAGGATCTTCGGTAGAGGACTCCTTTCATTACAGCGAACCTTGGGGATCTCTTCTTGATAAGTTTAGCTTTTGCTTCATCTTCCGAGAGTTGGCCCTTCTCAATGTAGTCAATGTAGTCATCGATCCAACATCTCTCCTCTTCGTCTAGGAGCATGATTTGTAGTCTTTCATACGCAGGTTCTTCGGCGAAAACTATGTATGGATTGGTCTTAGACTTAGACACATCCATAGTTGCTAGCTTAGATAGAACGTCTGCGATTTGGTTGTCTTCCCTGTCAATTTGTTTGAGTTCAAAGAATTCCATCTTCTTTGTCATGTCTAGGACCAGATCTCTATATTTGGTAAGGGTGGGGTCTTGGGTGTTTTACTCTCCCTTTACTTGTTTGAAAACTAGTTGGGAGTCACAAAATGCCGCCACCTTGGTTGCTCCATAGAAGGAAGCCAACTCGATACCAAATATTAGAGCTTCGTATTCAGCTTGATTGTTGGAGGCAGGGAACTTGAATCGGATGATGTCTTGCATGGTGTACTCCCCTTCCGGACTTGCTAGTACAACTCCAGCTCCCCTTCTTTCCTTTGTAGCCGACCCGTCAGTGTACAAGATCCAACAATTGGATGGGAGTTCGATGGGAGACTCTTTCTCTTCCGCAGTGTTTTGCTCACGGGAAGTGGGGAGGTGTTCACCCATAAAGGCGGTCTCAACCATGAAGTCAACCAAAGGCTGTGCCAGGAGGGTCTTCCTTGGTTGGTAAGTGATATCAAACTCAGTAAGAGCGATAGACCAATTTAGGAGACGTCCGGAGCCGTCCAACTTATGCAGGATCTTCTTCAATGGTTCATTGGTGTATACAGTGATAGGATGTGCAGAAAAGTAGGCACGTAGTTTCCTTGAGGCAATAACTAGTGAGTATGCTATCTTTTCCACGTTGAAATATCTTCTTTCCACATCAGATAATGCCTTAGAGACGTAGTAGACGGGCTTCTGCGTTCCTTCTTCATTTCGAACTAGAACAGCTGCGACTGCATGATCAGTGGCGGCTAGGAATACATACAGTATCTCACCGGTAATCGGACTGCTAAGCAAGGGAGGGGAACCCAAGTACTCCTTCAACCGGAGGAATGCTTCGGAGCATTCAGGAGTCCAGGAGAAGCTCTTGGTACCCTTCAGTACCTTGAAGAATGGTAACGACTTTTTGGTGGATTTGGCGATGAATCTTCCCAGTCCCGCTATTCTTCCGTTTAATCTTTGAACCTCCTTGATGGTGGTAGGTTCCTTCATGTCAATTAATGCCTTGATTTTTTTGGGGTTTGCCTCAATTCCCCTTTGCGATACCATGAAGCCCAATAACTTTCCAGCTGTCACCCCAAATACACACTTACTTGGGTTTAACTTCATGTTATTGGCTCGGAGGTTGTTTATAGTCTCTTCCAAGTCAGGGGTGTGACTACCCTCCTTAGTCTTAATGACCATGTCATCGATGAGGCTACCATGTTCCGGCCTATTTGCGTGCCAAATACTTCATTCACAATTCGTTGGTACGTGGCACCCGCATTCTTGAGCCCAAAAGGCATCATAACATAGCAATAATTTCCCCCAGGTGTTTGGAAGGCCGTCTTCTCAATGTCCTCTTTCGCCATTTTGATCTGATGATAGCCTGAATAGGCATCTAGGAAACTGAGTGTTTGGTGTCCAGCGATGGAGTCAACCAACTTATCGATTCTGGGGAGAGGATAACTGTCTTTAGGGCATGCCTTGTTAAGATCGGTGAAATCGATGCACATTCGTCACTTCCCATTTTGCTTCTTTACCATTACCACATTGGCCAACCAAACGGGGTACTTTACTTCACGAATAATCCCGACGCTAAGTAATTTCTGCACCTCTTCCTTTATAGCTTCCTCCTTGTCTCTTGCGAAGTTTATCCTTGTCTGTGAGATAGTTTTTGCCAATGGATCAACTTCCAAGCGGTGGAGGGCTACTTCCTTATTGATCCCCCTCATGTCTTCGACTCTCCAAGCAAAGACGTCGAGACTGTTTTTTAAAAGGGAGATGATTTCTTCCTTCTCTTCCAGAGATAGCTGGCCCCCGAGTTTGATTTTTTGTTCAGGATAATCAGGTTGATGACTACCTCTTCCAGTTCGTCCACAGGCTCCATTTCAGGACCGTCTCGAAATTCCAGGAACTCGATAATGATTTCTCTAATTCTCCTACCTTCATTGTCATTCACGTTGAGGCCCTCTTCCTCCATTAGTTCATCAATGTCAGGCAGATCGACCCTCCTTAAGTCATGGTTGGCCCCCGAGTTCTGTTCGTTGACGAGAATGGGATCTTCCTCAGAGACGGATGGAACTATGCCCTGGTCAGCTGCAATTTCTAGGACCATAGGCTCGTCAACAAGTACCTCACTGATGTAGCTCACCTTAGAGCTGGTATGGGTAGTTTTCAGAGATTCAGAGATTTTGATATTGTCCTCAGGGGTACTATCTCCACGCTTTTAGATTTCTTCCGGCTCTGCACGACATGTTCCAAGAAGTCTTTGGCGGTCGCCCTCACGCATCCAATCCCGGAACGAGTAGGAAATTTGACCCGTTGGTGAGAAAGGGAGGCGACCAACCCAAGTTTTGCTTGACTTGGAATGCCCAGGATAGCATGGTAATCACTTGTTAAATCCATGACTACGAAATTGACGGTAGCCGTGGATCGGAAGGGATGTTCGCCAATTTCGAGTTCCAGCTCAACAGTTCCTTTGACACCAACTTTATGGTTGGTGAAACCTTCCAACCTTTCGTGATAAGGCTCCAACATGGTATCTTTCAAGCCCATTTGTTGGAAGGCAGAGTAGTACAGAATGTCCCGGGAGGCCCCCGTGTCAACAAGCAATCTTTCAGATTCCACATCACGGGTAGCACGGCTCCCTGCCAATTCGTTAGGAGAAAAACTAATAACCTCTTCCGCTTTATGAACCCAAGCAGGAACATGGTATACCTTGCTTAGTTTATGGATTTGGTTCCTTAGCTGTCTAGTAGAGACTGTCTCTTCTCGGATCACATGCAGCTTGGCCCTAGGAGGCCTTTGTTCTCCCTCTTCGCTTTTATTGTCGTCTTCACTTTCCTCTTCCTTACGTTTCCGCTTTCCATCTTTCTTCATGACATAGCGATCTAGCTTTACCTCGTCAACCCACCTTTGGATCATTTTCTTGAGGGCGTAGCAGCCTTCAGTATTGTGACCATGGTCCTTGTGGAAATCACAGAATTTGGAAGTGTCACAAGGGAATTTTGGTTTGTTGCTCAGCGGACGGGGTGGGGGAAGATTCACTAGCTGCATGATCTCCGTGATGGGTTTGGTAAGAGGGGTAAATACTTCAGGCTTCTCAGTGCTTCTTGTTCTATTCTTCCCCTTGGATCCCTTACCATTCCCATTGTCATTGTGGCGAGTGCCAGCCGCTTCTGGTTCCGCCTTGTCAGATCCTTTTTTCTTGCTTTTATCCTCAGCCATGGCAATGGCATAAGCCACATTGTACAAATCGGCCTTGGACTTTGGTTCTCGGGCGGAGAGTTCATAGATTAGGGGACCAGATCTCAGTCCGGAATTGAAATAAACAATAACCTCCCTGTCAGTGAGGCTTTCTTCCACTTGTTCCGCCATTTTACGGAATCGATTGTAGTAACTGAGGGTGGTTTCATTCTTTGATTGCTCGATGTTGGCAAGGTCGGTCAACCTCATCTTCCTCCTTCCAGCAGTGGCAAAGTGATCCAAGAACATTCTCCTCATACCTCTCCAGCTATCGATGCAACCTTTTTTCAGTTCACGGAACTAGGTCAAGGCTGTTCCGGAGAAGGTGCTCGCGAAAGCTTTACAGAGCAATTCATCAGCTTTGGTGAGGAGGTTCATGGTTTGTTTAAAACTTTGCATGTGGTCCTTTGCGTCTTGAGTTCCATTGTATTTTTTGAAATTCGGGACCTTAAAGTGAGGATTTGGTGGTGCTTCAGTTATCCTCTGGGAGAACGGACGGGTGGACCAGTCATAGTCGTCACCATCAACCTTCTTTCCAATTTCCATGTCATCAAGCCTTTGTTTCAATAGTTCCTACTGTCTAGCTTTCACTCCCTTATCAGTGCTAGAGTGAGTGCTGCGTTGGGAGCTACGGGTTGATTAATCTCTAGGGCGTTCATTCACCCTACTGTGCCCCTCGTCATTACGGTGACTGTCACGTCGTTTAGATGGTGCTTTATCATGTCTTGGCTTTAACTCGTGGCCACCAAGTAACATTCTGTATGGCTCAGGAGTTCTCGGCCGTACAAATTCACGAGGACGAGGGCGGGGAGAGTCTCTCCGAGGATGAGGAGAATCATGCCGAGGTCGACGTGGTCGAGGTGAGTTGGGACGGTGAGGTACCATGACGAGACGAGGAGGGGATAAACGTTTGGTTAGACTGAGCCTCGTCCTCAAATCTCTTGAGTCCACTTCCTGTTCCTTGGAATTCAATTGGCTTCTCAGGTCTATCACCCCCTTGTCGTTCTTTTGATTGTGAGGCCGAGGACGGGGAGGATCTCGGAGGGCCTGCTTAGGTTGTACAGCTGGATCGAGGGGAGGACCTCGTCGCTCACCCTGTTCCCTTCCACGAGAGTTGCCCATCGACGGCAGCATGAATTCAGCCATGGAATTGTCTAGATCCAATTGCAAGAGAGCAGCCTGCGTCTCGTACATCCTTTGCAACGTCTCCATTTGTTTATGTAACAAAGTACGTCGGTCGACGGGCTGGGAGCTTTCAGCTCGGCTGACGTCGGCGTTCTTCGTCATCTTCCTCCCAATTCTCTTCCCTCGAGGACGGGTGGCACGAGGAAGGTTGGCACCTGCCCCCTCGGCAGTCGGCTGCCCCATAGAACGGAGAGTCATGGCGAGGGGAGGTGGTCCTTCGGGCTGAGGTGGAGGAGGAGGAAGCACCTCGGCATTTGGGGTGGTCCCGTTCACTTGAGTTTGTTCCTCGTTGGTAAAACTTGCGAATTGGCCGTCTTCCATTGAAAAACAACAGTTGTAAACAGCAAATTACCAAACGCATGTATTTTCCAATAATCAAGATTTCCAGCCGAAAATCGGAGCAGAATTCTAGACGTTAACACCAAATTGCAATCGTAATTTAATAACAGCAGAATTTCCGGCCAAAACAATTGTTCCAGGCGAAAATTGACAAATTCCGATCAAAATTTGCAGAATTCGGCCGAACCAAAAAACGGAGCCGAACAAATTGATGATTTCCGATCAGATAGAAAATAGATCCGGCAAGAAATCTGGCTTCAAGCGAGCTTTTTCCAGGCCAAACAAAGGGTGTTTGAATCGACTTTCCGGCAATGGAACCAATTGATGATGCCAAAATCATCAAATCAGCCCAAATCTAAACGATCGTTTGCTCCGGCGATTGCTAGGCCTGGAAATAAGAGAAAACACGTAAACTAAGCCGTGGCTTTACCGGCGAAGGCCCTCCGGCGTGAGAATAAGTTCACGGTTTTGATATGAGAAACTAAATTGACAGAGTTTCTGTATGTAAAAAGTAACATACCCAATAATGTGATATATGGCTTGTATTTATAGGGATTGATTGATAGAATCCATGTTGAACTTATAGTGTAAAGAGATAAGATGTAATCCCAAGAGGATTATATCTGTTAAGGAGTCCTTATTTGATCTGTATTGTAGGAGGTGGTTACAATTCTGATAAGATTGTAATTGCTGAATCCTTGTTTGAATAGGATTGTTATAACTGCTTGCCGGTAAACCGAGGAGAATGATTTCCTTATCTCGTCATTTGAATGTAGGCCGAGATGCATGAATTTGTCTCCTCGTCATGTAGAGATCCCCCGGCACGAAGAAATGCCGAGGTGAATGATTTTGTCTCCTTGTCATATGGAGATATGTCGAGGTGAGAACTTTTCTCTCCTCGTCATTCATGACCTCTCGGTCCGTGATGAGCCGGGGAGGAAATAAGAATTCAGGGAGCCCGTTGACAACGTTACGGCCGAGGAGGGCACCTCGTCCTTTATGGAGATGATCTCGGCATACGAGGGAGGTCTCCTCGGCATTCATAGTTGGGGCACATTCTGCTTGCTTGTCGGGCCTAGATTGGCCTTGTTAATGCCGAGGAAGCATTTTGTTGTTTCTCGTAACTCATAGATGAATTATGTTTATAGCCCAATCCACTTGGGCCTGACCCGGACAAGCCCATGTTCGTATCTCGATTTATACCGTTGTTGTGATATATTTATAACCTTGCTGTCTGCAATTTCTGAATCTGCATTTTCTCCTCTTTCTTTGAGGCTGTAAAATAAAGATGAATATCTATGGCAAGGAAGTGTCTCCTGCTGAAACTGCTACAGATTTCGACAGAGTTAAAGATCTCAAGGCTTTTGATGATACAAAAGCCGGAGTTAAAGGGTTAGTAGATGCAGGAATCTTGAATATCCCAAAAATATTCGTCAGGCCACCTGACGAGCTTGCTGAAGAGTTGACTTTTAGCAGGAGTGAGTTACAAATTCCAGTCATAGATCTCAGTGATAGTGACAAAGACGACCGGAGGGAGGAGATTGTTGATCAAGTCAGGCGTGCATCGGAAGATTATGGTTTCTTCCAATTGGTCAACCATGGGATTCCTACATGTGTATTGGAATCTATGATTGATGGTATTCGTTTGTTTCACGAGCAAGATCTTGATGTAAAGATGCAGCTTTATTCACGTGATCGAATGAAAAGAGTGAGATTTCAGAGCAATATTGATCTTTATCGATCCCGATCTGCTAATTGGAGGGACACATTGACTATATCTATGGTGATCTCTGATAATCTTGACCCCGATGAAGTGCCTGCTGTTTGCAGGTATTATCTATCCTTCATATGTTCTTCAGCCTTTATTTGATTTTCTCCTAATTGATTTGTCCTTTTATTTTTTAATGTAATATTCTTACGTAAAATCTAGGGAGAAACGCGTTTCTCCATAAGTTATGGAGAAACGGGTTACGGGTATCCAGAACCTTTTGAAAGGATATCCAGAAACTTTTTGTATTGGCCATGACCTTGTCCCATGGTTACTTCTGGATATCAGTCTCAAAGGTTCTGGATATCCAGAACCCTTTGAAAGGATATCCAGAAGCTTATGAAAGTGATATCCAGAAACCTTCAAAATGATATCCAGAAACTTTCAAAATGTTTCTGGATATTCATTTGTTGGTTTCTGGATATACATTTGAAGGTTTCTGGATATCCAGAAACCTTCAATAAGCAATTTCTGGTCTTGGCCTTGAATTTGGCTTCAAATCTATTTTTTCTGGATATCCACCCAAAGGCTTCTGGATATCCGTTCCAAAGCTTCTGGATATCCAGAACCCTTTGAGACTGATATCCAGAAATTTTCTTCTGGTTATCAAGCGTATAGCTTTTGGCTATTAAAAACGCGTTTCTCCATAATTATGGAGAAACGCGTTTCTCAGCAGACCTACTCATATTCTTAATACTTCTTCCGTCCCAAAAAATAAATTAGTCCCGATTCTGTTTTTAGTTTGTCCTAAAATTATAGTTTCGTTTCTAAAGAAGGCTAGGGCTGTTAAACAAAACTAGTCGGCTCGAGCTCGGCTCGTAAAAGCTCGAGTTCGAGTGGGCTCGAGGTGAACTCGAGCTCTAGCTCGAACTGACTTTTTAAGCTCGTTTTGTTATCGAACCGACTCGAGTTCATTTGTTCGACGAGCTTTGATTGATATCGACTTGAGCTAGGTTCGTTTAGCTCGAATGATTTTTGTTCGCAAATAACTTGAGCTCGAGTTCGGCTCAATAAGCTCGTTAACACGTAAATTTATTGTTTGAACTTGGCTCGAACTCTCGTACTCAGCTTGTTAAGCTCAAATCATTGTAATAAATACGCATATAATATACCTATATTTATAATATATGTATGTACAAAATAATATATTGAATTTTTCAACTCGGCTCGTTAAGCTCCAACTCGGCTCGTTAAGCTCCAACTCGGCTTGTTAAAATTTGACTTCAAACAACTCGCGAACAGCTCGAGAACAGCTCGAAACTCTATTCGAGTCGAGCTCAAACAATAAAACTGGGCTCGAGCTCTATAATTTTTAAGCGAGCTCGAGCTCGAAATTCCAAAGCTTGACTTGGTTCGGCTCGTTTACGGTCCTAAAAAAGACATTATTTGTAGTGCAAATTATACTCCCTCCGTCCCAATCTAAACGTCTCATTGACCGAAAATTGACAAGTTTGACTTAGACATAAATGCAAATCTAATCATCCTATTGAAATTTTAAAAATTGTTATTGATAAATAAATTATTTATTTATCAATAACAATTTTTAAAATTTCAATAGGATGATTAAATTTGCATTTATGTCTAAGTCAAACTTGTCAGTTGATCGAAAATGAGACGTTTAGATTGGGACGGAGGTAGTGTAAGAGAGTATCAATTTTACACATGAGAAAAGTTAAAGTCATTTATCATATATTTTTTTTCCTTATATTTGCAGAGAACAAATGATTGAATATATAAACCATGTTTCAAAATTGGGAGAGACAGTGTTTGAGTTATTATCTGAAGCACTTGGACTAAAGCAGGAGCACCTTAGATCTATGGCGTGTGCAAGCAGCCGGACATTTGTGAACCATTATTACCCAGCTTGCCCAGAGCCAGATTTAACCATGGGCTCTAGCAAGCACACAGATCCTGCCTTCCTCACTATTCTTCTTCAAGACCATATCGGTGGTCTTCAATTCCTGCATCAAAACCAATGGGCTGATGTTCCCCCTCTTCCCCGAAGTTTCGTGGTCAACATTGGGGACATGTTACAGGTCTGTTTTTCCAACTTATCCTACCCATCAAATAAATATTGAGTTCCTTTATAATAAAAAAAAATGAATAAATATCGAGTTTAATCGTAATACTTAGTGATTTGGTATCACCTTCCAACGAATAAATGTCTTAAAATCATGTGATTAATTGAAGTTTTTAACTTTGTCAGAAATCCGACATTTTCATTGGTTGGTTATACCATGTTGACTGATAATTTGTATTTTATTTTAGATTATTGAAGAAGTGACATTGCTTTGTAAGGGTGATCATGGTCGGGTCTAGTCCTTTTTTTGTAAAAATATCATGGAGCTACCAGGACCAATACTTCGATTCTATAGATATTTGGAACCGGAATCGGAACCGAACCAATACATTTGAGAACCGACACTCTGGTTCTGGTTCCATTGGTCCAGTTCCTGTCCTGTTCCGGTGATTCATTGTTTCAGATAAAATTACAATTTTCATTCTTTACAGCACCAGCAGTCCCTGATTTTTTAGTTGACAAATTAAACATTGATATGATACAAAGCATTGGATCTTCAGTTAGATAGGATTATTATTAGTCTTCTGCAAGAAATCAATCTTCAAAGTAGTAATACTCTCACTGGAAACATAATTATGAACAACATAACCCCAATCTTATATATATATGGAGTATATAATAAATTATATATGTGCATAACAATGGTCCGGTCCGAACCGATATTAAAAAATCTCAGAACCAGTACCGAACCAATGTACCCGTTCTGAAAGAATTTGAAACAGGACCAGACCATTAACATTGGTTTGGTTCAGTTTTGATTGGTCTTCCGGTTTCATTTTTTTCCTCTCACCCCTATTGCTTTGCTCTTTCTTGGAACAGATTATATCAAATGACAAGTTCAAAAGTGTTGAACATAGAGTTGTGGCCAATCTCGTTGGACCGAGGATTTCCACGGCGTGCTTCTTCGCTGGTGCAACTGTTCCACCGAGGACTTATGGTCCGATCAGAGAGTTGATAACAGAAGAAAATCCCATATTGTATAAAGAATTTGTGGTTGGTGATTATATTGGTAAGTTCTTCTCCAGGCCAATTGACAAATCTGGGCTTGAAGATTTCAAGTTGTGAATCTCAATCTTGTCAAGGTTGAAAATGAACCGACAACAAGAACAACAAAAATCCTTAGTCACAAAATAATTTGGGATCGGCTAACATAAGTTCTCATATTTAATCGTGAAAGAAAAAATGTAAAAAAAAATAAATAAATAAAAATAGTGATAATAAAATATATAACCGATAAATAAAAAATCAACCCTTTTCACCCACATTAATTTTTTCCCTCCACTCCGACCTCTTCAACGCCATATTTTCATCCAATTCAATTACACTCATCGTTTTCAATCACCCTAATCCACGTTTGGTTGAGTATTCCCCTACCCCTCGCCATTTTATCACTTCTCCATTCTTTAGGTCTGCTAATCGATGTATTACTCTGTATCCGTCTCAAATGATCAAACCACATTACATTAGACGATTCTACTTCATTTTATCCTCAATATCCGCCTGTTAATAACATGATGATGAGATGTGGGCCCCCAGGTATGACATGCCTTGGAAGTTGTTACGTACAATTAATGTTGGGGCGCCGTATCCATTAACCCATTTTACTAATGGGTTTGACCCGATTTGGGCAAGTATAAAACCAACTCCCCTTTCATTTTAACCTCTTAGCGTCCGTGACATTGAGAGCAAAGGCAAAAAGTTTTGAAAACCCTCCGGCGAACTTTCGAACCCAGTTTCCGGCGAGGCTTGTTTCTTCAGCGTTTGTGATTTCACCACTTGATTCCGACTACTCTTCATCAAATAGGTATACATTTCTCCCTTTTATTGCTTTTTGTCTATAATTTTGCCGTTTCTAGGGTTTTGGTGGGTTTTGGAATTTTTGAAACCGCCATTGTTGAGTTTTGAAGCTTTAATTTTCTTTAAATCTTTGAATTTCTTTGAATCTTTGATTGTTGTATGAACTCCCCCTTTGATCCTTGATTCCCCCTTAGAAAATGGCTCGTTCTTGGGACCATTCTCCTCGATTCATTTACGGGTACCACAAGGGCAATCTGAGAGTTTACCGAAGAGAGAGAGAGGACCTTGGTTGATGCTGAACTTGGCCGACATAGGAGAGATGTTGAGAAAATATGGCCGTACACAATTGTTCATCCAATACCCCGATAGTATGGGGATAGACTGAGTTGATTCCTCATCTCGTAGCATAATCTTGTTTGAGGATAGGGCCGAAATGATGGAGCACATTAATTTTTTCTACCCGTCCTCGGATCACATAGCTCGAGAGCGTCTAAGTGGTAAGGCTCCCTTTTCGGCCTAACTGTCTTGACGAGGAGGGGCATCCCTCTTCCCCGTCTCAAGCCCCGCCTTGGACGATGACTAACTTGGATCCTTGGCATTTTTCAGATATGACGGGAAGAGGGGGTGAAGCCTCCTCATCTACAAAAATAGTTGATGCCTTCGCTGAAAGTAAACAAGTCGAAGGTAAGAGAGGCCGAGGGAGAGGGGGTCGAGGAGGTGGACGAGGCCGAGAAAGACTGCCTAAGGCCGGGGATCCCATGCTAGAGCAATTATATACGAAGTATGGGGTAGATAAGATCGAGTTCCGACTAACTTATGTCGGCAAACCCGTTTTCGCCACTGATGCCAAAGAGAAGAGCTTCTACTACAATGATAACCACGTCCACTTCTATTTCAAACAATTTCAACTGGGACTTCGTCTCCCATTGGACCCATTTATCAACGAATTCCTGGGTGACGTGAGGGCTGTCCCGGCCATGTTGGGAGCCAACGGGACCAGGGTTCTCGTAGGCTTCATAGTCTTGTGACGTAGCTTAGGTTACAAGCCTACACAAGCCACTTTCCGTCACTTCTTCAACATTGGATATGTCAAGAGTTTGAGGCTCCTAGTCATAAGGAGTGACTCAACTAAGCCGAAGATTATGCTCCCTTTGTCCAGCAAGGTAGGAGGCTGGGACAATCATGTGATCAGGGTGGAGAGCCGACGAGGCTGGAAGTTCCCCTCCCCTTGCGACGTGCCGTCCTCATCCCCCTTCCCATTTAGAAGTATGGGTGGAGCAAAGACCTGATCAAGCGCCTTGAGGAATTTTCCGGAGTTGGGTTCCTCAATTGGGCCGCCCTAGAGGTCGATGACCGCTATTATGTTCAGGCGGGATTAATGTCGGGACCGAAGGACGGGGTGGTTCCCCTCGTCCTCGTCAAGAGGGGGAGGCATTTCAATGACTGGAGGATCCACCCCGGCCTGGTGTTTCGTGATGAATGCGAGCGTTGCAAGCTCAACCCTAAGGATCAATGCCTTAGGGAAGTTGACGTCGCAGGCTGTAATTATCTTTCCCCCGTCTCTAACACTTGTGTTTTTACTGTTTGTTTTAATACATTTTCGCAATGTAACTAGATCTTCCTTGTATTTGCAGATTTATCCCCCGAGCAATAGGCCGAGTTAGCCATGGAACAATTAAGTGCCGTCGATCTGATCAAGAAGAGGCGACGTTTGGCCAAGCTCTCGGCCTTAACTGATAGGAAGGACGAGACCAACCGTCGTAACCTCCTACTGAGTACCAAGGGCGACCAACCCCTCCCTGTCAAACTACGAGGGGACATTGATGCCGAGGACGGGGCCTCCGAAGGCCGAGAAAATATATCAACTGTAGAGGGGCATAGCCCCCATGTTGATGTTGCTGAGCTGGAGAATGACCCTCCATCTGACGAGGTGACTGATCTCGTTCACCGTCAATCGGGTCAGAAGAGGCCCCAAGATGCTCCTGTCGAGGAGCCCTCGGCTAAACGGGCCGCTGTGGAGTCTTCGAATCCTCAGGCTCCTCCACCCCTCACCATCTAGACCATCAAAGACTATGAGGATGCCGAGGAGCTTGCCTGACGAATGGTGGCCAATGTTCCACGTTTGAGGGGCATCCCTCTGCAAGCCAATGAGGGTGCCCTTGTGAGACTGGGCCGAGTTCCCATTCAAAGGGCCTTGGATCAGGAGGCCTTTGAGAAGCTTGTCCGAGACAAGCCAAGCAAGGAGCACCTGCTCTATCGCAAGGGACTTCTGGTTTCTGAGGTAACTTGTCTCGTATCTCGAATCTCATAATTTCAACTTCGTTTTTGGTACTTGTGCAATTTATGACTTTTCCCATATCAAGTAGCTTGCAACTATCTCAAGCCACGAGAATGTCTTGGCCAAGGTTGCGGATAAGCAGCTGCACAAGGTCAAGGCCGCCCAGAAGAAGGGTGTAGCTTTGGCCGAACAGTTGAAGGCCAAGGAAGCTGAGCTCGAAGCTGCCCAGGCTAAGGTGGAGGCCGAGGTCCAGAGAGCCGAGGAGCCCCGCGTACAAGCCCAGGAGGCCCGCGTGCAAGCCGAGGAGGGTCTCCAGCAAAAGGATGCTGAGCTTGCCGAGGAGAGGAGGCTCAAAGCCGAGGTCCAAGTAAGGGTCGAGGAAGCTGAGGCCAAGTGCCGGGGTTTGGAAGCCACCCTTATATCTAGGGAAGAGGAGGCTGTTGTCCGTTTTAAGGCTAGTCGGGCCTTCCAAGATGTTGTGGATGAGAAGACGGCTATTTGCATCTGGCTCGCCGTCTTCTGGCCGATCCCTCAACCGGCATGGATGTGAAGGCCATTGCTCGGCTGATCAGTCAAGGCCAATTCAACGAGGAGGCTAAGGCCTTCCACCATCTTATCCCCTACTCCGAGTATAACTTGGGCATTATTGCCAGGGAGGATGCCCGGGCAGGCCGAGAGGTTTGGGTCCCCCCAACCGTTGATCTCGGCAATCTCCAAGCCTTGGTGGAGGCCATTGAAGACGAGGAGATGGAAGCCGAGTCCGAGGGTGGCGCTACCGGGGAAGCTCATACAAAGGATCAAGCTGAGCAGACCACCCCTCCGGCCACTGATACCGCCACGGAGGAGTTTTTGGAAAAGCCTTTTGATGATGCTCAGACTTAGGATTTTCCTTTTCTTTTTGTTGTAATAGTCGTTAGGACTTTTAATTCCCTTTGAATATCAATGAAAAAGTCCTTTTGTTTCAATTCATGTCGTGTTGTTTTAATGAATTGTTTTGGATGTGTTGGTCCCAAAGGTGGCAACAAGGGTGAAAATACAGCTAGAGGGGGGGGGGGTGAATAGCTGTTTCAAATTTTTCGCCCTCGATTTAAAACTAAACCTCTAAGCTTACAAAACCTCTTGCAGTGTATAAGAAACTGCAAGTAGAGTTGTAAAATGCACAGCGGAATATTTTGAAGATACAAGCGGTTTTGAGGAGCGGTTTTGCAAAGCGGTTTTAGTGCATTATTCTGAGCAGTTATAAAACTGAAAGTGAGGTTTGACAATGTTAACTCCAAACAGCATTTCACAATAATGGATAACTACAATAAAGATCAAACAGAGATAAAGATAGATAATCAGTAAGCACAAGAAAATAAATGCAGAAAAATAAGAACACAATATTTGGAGTGGTTCAATCGATAAACAATCTACGTCCACTACCAAGATGGTTAGTCTTGGATTTCTAAGAGAGATTTTATATTGAGTATGAGAGATTACAAAGTACAATGAGTAATACTCAGATCTAAAATCTTTTCTATGAAGATTAAATCCTAAACTATGACCAGTGTATCTCAAATGAATAATCTATGTGATTAAACAAGTGAGGTGTGTATGTGTGTGTGTTTTCAAGATCAAGGCTCTTTAAATCTTTGAGATGTAGAGCACAATGATTCTTGATGTGTATAAGGCTTGATTTCTGGGCTGGGATATATGTTTCTTGAAGTAGAAGATGAAGATTCAAAGGACTATGAATTTCTGGGCAGAGTTTCAGCTTCTATGAACTCACAGCAAATTAATTTCTCAAGCAATCTTCAAATGGTGATGATTAGGGGTATTTATACCCAAGCATTCAAGATATAGCCGTTGGACACAGCTGTTGCAAGGATAATACTTGATGCTTTCCCATTGGCCACAATAACCACTTTTGTCCTTAGGAAATGTTGTTGCAGGTAAAGCTGATCAGACCTCAGCTGCAATCAAGGTGGTTAGGACATCTGTCACCTTTTCAAGATCCTTGCAGATCTTGTCTGAAAAGTAGTCACGTGACAAGATATGGTGGTTGACATTTGATATTGCTGACGTGGATTCCAACGGTCAAATGTGGTTCACTTCAAGTCTTCAATCATTGGAGCGGTTCTGGTGTGCAAGCAGTTCCAAGTATAAGCGGTTCACCAGAGGAGGATTTCTAAGTGGTTGTAACTTCAAAGCATTTTTCATGAAGCGGTTCACAAGCAGTTTGCACTTAGGGGTTCAAGAGCATTTTCAGACTAAGATTCCACAAAGTGGTTGCATGAAGCGGTTTGCTAGGCGGTTTTGGATAAGGCGGTCTGAAACCCTTGAACAACATCCTCAGATCCAAGGAGTCTTGTGCCAGTCTTCAAGCCTAAATTAACATATTCTATAAAATGGACTTAGCTGAAAAATTGAAGTCTAAGCTTCATTACATAGGGTCCTAAAGTTCTTAAAATAGACAGGATGTTATAGTATCAATCAAATCTAAGCTGAAATAGGAGGGATAAAATATGCATACCCAACAATCTCCCCTATTTGATTGATGCCATTACCTACTACAGCAAAAGCAAACATTGTACTTGGTAAAAACATGTCCATAGGAATAAACATGGTAAGTCATGTCCCAAGTCAATGCACATACTAGCTTAAGCTATAGATTTCTATACTACTGAAGGATTGAAAAACTTACAATTTAAAAAGTAGAGAAATGCATTCAGTGCACTTGAAAAATATGAGTTTAAGTTCAAAGTGCAGTTTAAACTGAATGTTGAAACTTCAATTCAAAAAAGTGATTTTTTAAGTTGAAAAATATTTGAATGAGGTTTAAGACCATAAGAGGTTTCATTGTTCTACAAACAAACAGTTTGATATGAACAAGGTTTTGGAACCATGATGCAATTTTCATTAATACCTTAAGCAGTTACAGTCACAAGGTATGAAAGGAAATTACATGTTTACAAAAAGCAAAAACCAAATAAGTTGGACAAAGATAATACAAGGAGAGTGCGGTCCAACTTACAAAAAGGAGTTCAAAAATTACAAGAAGGTGCGGTTACTGCTGAGGCGGTTTATTGACTTCATGCTCAGCTTGACGCGGTCCAAGAGATTGGTCAGGTGTAAAAGCCTTCCTCATTCTTCTAACTTCTTCAGCAGTTTCGGTGAGGGTGGATTTCAGCTTCTTCAAAGCATTTACAGAGTGTGCAGAAGTGGAATTGGTAGCTCCAACCGCTTGGGTATTTGCAATCAGATTTTCCTTGATAGTATCCGGTGAACATGGAGGGATGAGTAAAGGGAATTGAAGATGGTATGCACTTCCTCCTGAACAGCAGCGGTTTGAGCTTGAATTACTTGCTCCATTGGCTCAAGGTTAATGGTGACCTTTAGAGAGGATTTGAGGTTGTGGATTTCAACTTCAATCTTGGAGTTGAATCTAGTCTTCAAGTTGTCCAAGCGGTCGGTGAATTCTTCTTGAATTTCTTTTAGCTTGGCCTTCACTGCATCTCGACACGATCCGGATTCACCTTAGAATCCACCTTGAACAAATCAATCTACTGCAGCACTTCTTCACGAAGGGAATCCAGAGCGGTTTGAACAATTTGAGACTGCTGCGGTCTGGAGGTCAGAAAGTCAAGGAATTTTGAGCTTAAATTTCCAAGATCCTTCTCTAGGGAAGTGCAGATCTTTTCTCCAAGTTTATCCAAAGTTTTGTTCACTTTCAAAGAATCGATGCCTTATCTCCTAAGGCTTTGATCATTCCTTTTTCAAAGGATTTCTGAAATGCTTCAGCTGCGATTTTGATGATTGAAGCGGTTAGGTCATCAGGAGCGGTTGAGGAGGATGGAATTGTTGTAGATCTCTCCCCCTTAATGGCATCAAGCAATGAAGATTTAAGAGTTTCCATCTCAAGGGATTGAGATTCTACCTTGGCTTGGAGGGAGCGGTTTGATTTAAGGAGGGAGGCATTAGAAGCGGATAGGGAAATGACATGACCTTGGTTGATTACTAGTTGGCCTTGGATGAGGTTAAGGGTTTGGAGGATTTGAGAGTATTCAGAGGGAGGAGCGGTTGAGGTGGCGGCGGTTTGGAAAGTTGGGGGCAGTTGGAAATGAGTAGTTTCAGGTGCGGTTTGGGTTTGGGGAGGAATGGTTGGAGGAGGGGATTTCTGTCTTAGGGGTGAATTTTGTGGAGTTAGTGATTTGGAAGGGGAGTGTGATCTGGAGCGGTTTTGGTTAGGAGAATTGGTAGGTGTTGGATCCTCCCTAATGGATTTGGAGGTGGCATAACCAGCAGAGGGTTTGGATTGCCATTGTTGGAAAGCATTGGATTGAGTAGGGATTTGGTTAGAGTGTTGGGAATTTATGGATTGGGAATGTTGGGGTGAATGATTTGGGGATTGAGAGGATAAGGGTGAAAGGGATTTTCTGGGGGAAGGTGAAGGTGAGTTTTGAAGAGTTGGTAAGGGAGAATTTCTAGGAGGTGAGGGAGAAGGTGAGGGTTGAACTGGTTTACTCTTTCTGGAAGGTTTCTTGGCACGCATCTTCATTCTTTTCATAGGTTTCTCCCCCTGAATAGGTGCATTAGGTTGGAGAGGAGGAGTTTTGGATTTGGATTTTGCAGGAGAGTGGGCAGGAGATATGTGAGGGGATTGGGTTGGTGATTGGACAGGGGTTGTATGAGAGGATGGATGCGGTTGGGTCTCAGGAGGCGGTTCCATCTTCAGTGGATTTCCCCTTGGCTTGATACTTTTCTGCCTGCTCCTGCGCCAGTCTGTCAATCTTTGCTTGAAGGAACTGCATCTGTTCCTCCACAGTCATCCCAGCCATATCATCCTTGGCACTTTTTGCTTTGGAAACCAAGTTGGGAATACTTGGATCTTCAGCTTCTTCATCATCCTCTTCATCCACCAAATTCATTGGTTTTTCTGCTTCTGTTTCTTACTTGGACCAGCTTCATCATCAGCTGCATGCGGTTTGGTAGCTGGAGCGGTCTTGGGCTTCTTGGGGAGCGGTTCAGCTCTAACAGGAGGCTTCCTTGACCGCTTTACACCCTTAGCTTGAGGAGCGGTTGTGGGATCTCTAAGCTCGTAAGGCTCTTTCTTGGGATGAGTATCTGCATCATACAAAGATTTGTAGAGTGCATCCCAATTGGCATATCCGAAAGAGTGGCAGGTGAGCAATCCCAGTGATTCTTCAGAACAATCAACCATCAATTCAGGATTCTTATCTCCTCCAGATGTTCAAAATCCATTAAGAGTGTCGTCAAGATCCGGCAAAAAGGTCTCCATCGTTGCTCTTCTCCTTTCCTCTTTGATTGATATGTCTCAACACTGTCACGTATCTCCTTGTAGAGGATTCTTGGCCAATGCAACATAATCTCCATAAAAATTGCTGAACTATACATCCATTGTTGGGATGTGAAATTGTTGTGGTTCCCAGTCTTACCACACACTGACTTCCCAACAAGATAGCCCAGGTGGCTCATCAGCTCACCAAAACCTTTCCTTGGGATCTTCTTGAATTTCCCAACCATAGTACTTTCCTTGGCGGTTTGAAAGGCAGCATTGTCTTGAATCACTTGATCCACTTCTATAGGAGATCCTCCAACTTTGAATTTGAAAATTCTTCTGATGTCAATATAGTCAATGGAGAGCTCAAGGCCTTCTATAACTGCAGTTAGGCAGGAAACTCTTTGACCTTCTTCTAGCACCCTTGATCCATGCTTGGCAGTTGCATAGAATTGATCAACAAAGGAAGGTACAATAAAATCCTGCTGCTTAGTGAAGAGGGGCATGATGCCAGATACTCTCAACTTCCTCAGTAGTTCCCTTCCTAAAGCATCTGTCTTTAATTCAGCCTCATTTACTTCCCATCCAGGTAGGAAGGTAGTTGGATCCTACAGAGAAAACATTAAGTGTTAGATCCATTTTTGTATTCACAGTTCACAAGCGGTTTGAGCACCAAGCGGTTTAGCAGTGGTGCGGTTTTGAAAATGAAGCATTTCAAACCACAAGTGAACTATAAATGCTAGAAGAAAATGAAGATTTGAGAACAAGATTACTTAAGTACGTGGCATTGTAATCCAAATTTATCCCACACATGCAAGTAGTGTTTTGTAGGGGAAGATTATGGTGTCCAGCCTATATACTTATTAAAATCTCAAAAGAAAAGAAGTAAACAGTATGTGGTTCCTACATGCGGTTTTAGCCTTGGAAGATAGCATGCGGTTTGAATACAAACAACCAGGCATGCGGTTTTGAAAGAGGAAGCGTTTTAGAATCCAAGCGATTTCAAAACATAGGAAATCCAAACTTTATGAAAAAAAATCCAAATTTTTCTAAGTATGAAAAACACTATTCAGAATCAAGGCATCCAAAACATATGAAGTTTCATGAAAAAACTATGAACTTCATGAAGAACAGTTCATGAACACCAAGAACAGATATTATCAAAACTTAACCAAAATCAACAAAAAGCATATCAAAATGATCCTAACAAGTTGTAGACTAACAATATATCATCAAAATAACAACTTTTGTACAGAATCACCAAGAATCAACAAGAACATGAAAGTGGGTTTCGAATGAACATAAACTGAAAATCATCAAATTAGTGTTCAAGGCATGGATTGATCATGAAATAAACTGTATACTCCCTCCGTCCCACTATACTTGACACTTCTTTCCATTTTGGGCCGTCCCACTTCACTTGACACCTTCCAAAAATAACCTAGTTTTTATATTTTTATATTAGATGGACCCCACCACTAATTCTCTCTCTTCATTTTCACCACTCAATTTATTCAACCAACACTACTATTTACCCCACTCATTCTCTCTCTTCATTTTCTACCACACATTTTCTTTATTTAATTGTTTTTTTTTAGTTCCCGTGCCCACTCCTTGGGTGTCAACTATAGTGGGACGGAGGGAGTATATGGAATCCATGCATAAATCCGAACATAACCCAACAAAAATCAGTGAAAATGAGCAAGAAACAAGAACAAAATCACTTGAGACATGAACTCAAGAATACGAACAGTTTTGTTCAAGTTCATCAATGGCAGATTTCATAAATTTAAAAGAGTTAAGGGTTAGAAATTGTTACCATTTCCAAGATGGGTTTCTTGGGTGCTCTTGCTACTGTAGAGGCTCTTTGCCTTTTTGAAGTTGAAGTCATTGTTGATTAAGTTTGAAAAAATGGAGTTTTTGAAGGTTTTAGAGAGAGAGAGAGAGTGGTTTGGTAGAAAGTACAAGTGCAGAGAGTGACAGGTAAAAGGTTAGAGTTTTCACCAAACAAGGTATATATAGGTGAAGGGGGCAGGCAGTTGGCTCAGAAGAAAATGATTGAAAATACCAACTGTTGCACCCTTTCACCTCCTGCACTTCTCTCTATGACGGCTGACATGAAGAATTTTAATGCTCATGTCCCCTTAGCATTAAATGTTGTTAAATTGAAATAAACGTGGGAAAACATTTGCAAAAATAGCCTTATGTCAAAATAAGGACTAAAAAATAAATAAAAGAAATTTGAACAGTTTTTTTTTTAATAAAGATAAGAAAAATAGACAGAATTTACTCTTGTTGAAACGCGGTTTGGATCCAAGCGGTCAAGCTGCATCAGGCGGTTAGGCACTGGCGGTTGGATGCAGGCGGTTTTGACTGCTTGCGGTTTTAGTACAAGCGGTTTCAACAAGGCGGTTTGAATCCTCAATGGAATATCAACCTATACTCAACATACAAGTTAGCAAATAAAAAGTATGGAATCATTTTAAGTTCAAGCATACCCATTTCTCCTCTGAGAAAAGAAAATCTCTTGGAGTCCAGAGCCTTGGTGAGGATATCAGCAATCTGGTTGTCTGTCCCCACATACTCTAAATGGATATTCCTCTTCTCCACATGGTCTTTGAGGAAATGATACTTGATATCTATATGCTTGGTCTTGGAATGCATGACAGGGTTGTTGGAGACTGAAATTGTTGAAGTGTTGTCACACATGATAGGGCAATTTCCTTCTTCAATTCCATAGTCCACCAACTGCTGCTTCATCCAAAGGATTTGACAGCAACAGCTTCCAGCAGCAATATACTCAGCCTCTGTGGTTGACACTGAAACTGAAGCTTGCTTCTTGCTGGCTCAAGCAACTAGTCTATTCCCGAGGAAATGACAAGTACCACTAGTGCTTTTCCTGTCAATAGTACAAGCTGCATAATCTGCATCTGAATAACCTACAAGATCGAAGTTCGAATATTTGGAATACCAAAGTCCAAGGTTAGTGGTTCCAGATAAATAGTGAATTATACGCTTGACTATAATCAAGTGTGCTTCTCTAGGATCTGCTTGATAGCGTGCACATACACAGACACTAAATATAATATCGGGCCTACTAGCAGTTAAATAAAGTAATGAGCCGATCATACCTCAATATAGGGTTTGATCAACCTTCTTACCTTTTAGATCCTTATCTAGCTTATTGCCGATGGCCATTGGAGTATCATATGCTTTAGCATTTTCTAATCCAAACTTCTTTATCAACTCCTTGGTGTATTTGGCTTGACTGAGGAAAATATCTTCTTCGCATTACTTGATTTGAAGCCCGAGGAAGAATGTTAATTCTCCCATCATGCTCATCTCAAACTTGCTTTTCATTAGCTTCTCGAAACGCTTACAAAGTAACTCATTAGTAGAACCAAAAATAATATCATCGACATATATTTGAACAAGTAAAGTATGCTCATTATATTTGGCAATAAAAAGAGTTGTATCGATTTTACCGCGTTTAAATCCTTTTTCTAGTAAAAATTTAGAAAGAGTCTCATACCATTCCCTTGGAGCTTGCTTAAGTCCATACAAAGCTTCTGGAGTTTGTAGACATGATTGAGAAATTTGGAGTCTTCAAATCCAGGCGGTTGGGCAACATACACGGTCTCTTGTAGTTCACCGTTGAGGAAAGCACTCTTCACGTCCATTTGATATAACTTGAAACGCTTGAAAGAGGCGTAGGCTAAGAAGATCCTAATAGCTTCCAATCTTGCAACTGGAGCAAAGGTTTCATCATAATCAATTCCTTCTTCTTGCCTATATCCTTGTGCAACTAACCTTGCTTTATTCCTAGTGATGCTTCCATTCTCATTCATCTTATTCCTAAACACCCACTTAGTTCCTATCACTCCTTGATCCTGAGGTCTAGGCACCAGAGTCCAGACCTTGCATCTTTCAAACTGGTTGAGTTCTTCTTGCATAGCAACGACCCAACTGGAATCTTGGAGTGCTTCATCAATCTTCTTGGGTTCAACTTGAGATAACAAGGAAGTATGCTCATCATAATTCAATCTCCTTGTTTGAACACCGGAAAACAGATCACCAATCACATTAGAGAGAGGGTGACTGCTGACTTCACGAACCTTCGGGGGTAAGTCTGGTTGGACTGAGGTTTGCTAAAGATTTTCAATTGGAACATCGTTAGATCCTTCAGCGAAGTCATGGAAGGTAAGTTGACGAAGAGGTTCAATAAGATGGATGGGGGAATTCTCAACATCTTCTTCCCTTGGAGTTGCATCTGGAATGGGAATTTCAGGTGCGATTTCAAATGTGCGGTTTGAGGGAATTTCAGTTGAGGGTGATGAATTTTGCGGTTGAGGTTCAGGTGCGGTTCTAGAGGGTTCACCTGTTTCATTATGCTCAGCAAAATCATCAACAACATTTGGAGCCAAATGTGGCTCAAGGAGAGAATGCTCATCGAAAGTAACATGGACAGACTCAACTATTTTTAAACTAGTTTTATTGAAAACATGGAAAGCTTTTGAATGTTTAGCATACCCAACAAAAATACCTTCATCGGACTTGGCTCCGAATTTACCTCTATTTTCTCTTCCCTTGTAGAGGATAAAGCATTTGCTACCAAAGATCTTGAAGAAAGCAATGTTGGGGGTTCTTCCTCTCCAAAGCTCATAGGGAGTCTTGTTATGGGTCTTGTTGATGAGGGAGCGGTTCTGAGTGAAGCATGCAGTGTTGATTGCTTCAGCCCAGAAATACTGAGGCAGCTTGGCTTCAGATATCATTGTCTTTCCAGCCTCAATCAACGTCCTGTTCTTCCTTTCCACAACCCCATTTTGTTGTGGAACACCAGCTGCGGAGAAATTTTGATCAATCCCATGGTCATCACAATACTGACCAACACCTTTGTTCTTAAATTCTGTTCCATTATCTGATCGAACACTAACGATGTCGTCTTCTTTTTGAGTTTGGAGCCGTCTAAAAAGTGCGGTGAGGATCTCATAGCAATCGTCTTTGGAAATCATCATCTCAACCCACGTATATCTTGAATAATCATCCATCACCACTAAAGTATATTTACTTCCTCCAATGCTGGCAGTGGTTACGGGTCCAAACAAATCTATGTGAAGCAGTTGTAAGCATCTTGAAGTTAATGGAGCGGTCTTGCTGGTGAAAGACGACGCGGATTGCTTACCAAGTTGACATGCATTGCATTTCTCAGGATGGTGGTCAGCCACTTTGGGTAAACCACGAACGAGGTTTTCCCTACCAATCTTTGCTAGATACTTGAAGTTCAAGTGGCTCAACCACTTGTGCCATAGCCAACTATTTCCGCTCACATTTTTAGCTACAAAACAGAGATTAGTAATACTACATGCATAATCTAGATCAATAATGTAAATATTACTCTTATGAATCCCTGTGAGTAGTGTGACTCCGGAAATACTATCTTTGATAAAGCAGTTTGATGACGTGAAGTTGCAAAGCATTCCTTTGTCGTAGAATTGAGAAATTGAAAGGAGGTTGTGCTTGAGTCCTTCAACAAGAAAAACCTTCTCAATGGTTAGGTTTCCTCTCCTTATTACACCATATCCAATAGTCTTGACTTTGTTGTTGTCACCAAAGATTACAGACGAACCACTTGCTTCAATGACATCTTCTAGTAATGATCTATCTCCAGTCATATGTCTTGAGCAGCCACTGTCAAGATACCATTCATTATCCTTGGAGTGACCAGCCATTAAGCAGAGGACCTGAAATGTAAACATTAAGAATGAGGTCCCCCTTTATTTCTTGGGTCCTGAAGTTAGCAACCCTTTACGACCCACACCTGTTTGACAGAAGGAGGTTTACTCTTCCTGGCATTGGATGTGAACCGCAAAAGGCATTCTGCAGCCTTGTGACCTAAATCATCACACACAGAGCATTTTTGAAAGCTGCAAGCATTATGAGGTTTTACTAACTCCTTACTTTTCTTAGGAGTTGCATGCAGTTTGGGAGGCGCGGTTTTAGCCTTAACAAAGGGAACTGGCTTTGGTTTGATCACGTATTTCCTAGGAACGCTATTCTTGCTTTTGAAGGCAGGAGGAGCGGTCGAAGAAGAAGGCGGTCAGCCTTGCAGTTGCCAGCACCACCTGTTCCACCAGAAGCGGTTGGAGCAGGGATGCGGCCAACTCCATAAGCCATTTCCTCTGAAGCTACACTCTCAGAATCCTTTGCTTTCATCTGAGAGTTCTTCCCATATTGTTTCTTTGGGTAGACATAATTAAAATTTTGTTGTCCTTTGCCCTTATACTTAGCATGCTTCCCCTTAGGAATTTCTTTAGTTAGTTTTAAAATTTCCTCATCCTTTTCACTGCAGGATGCACACTTCTCCTCTTCACCAGATCCAAATCCAATACCTTCAGTAATTCCACTGGGTAATTGGGTATCTATGATTTAATCCATGGTGAATTTTGACTTGAGCCACCCATCAATAATCTTTTGGAGATCGTTGATTTGGGTGACCAGGTCATCATTCCGGAGTTGAAGTGCAACAACCTTAGTTTCAAGGGTGCGGTTTTGATCAGCAAGAGGAGTCATACTTCTGATTTGTTTCTTAAGATTTGAAATTTCAGACCTCATCACAGTTTTCTCGGTCTTGTACTGAGAGAGTTCATCATGAGCTAAACTTAAAGCTTTCTTAACATTAGAGAACTTATGGATCATCATTTCTGCTTCCTTGAACATCCTTTCATGTTCCACGGGAGAAACCTCTTCCACCACCTTTTTCAAAATTTTCTTCTTTGGAATTGCTTTTGAAGGTGGAGCATTTGTAGGAGGAAAAATGGGACGTGAATACGAACAATTTCCTATCTTAATGCTAGGAGTAAGTTTGACATTATCATCCAACTTAAAATTTGGAATTTTTGCAGAAACCTCTTCTTCCTCCATATCTGGCAACTCGATTGACTCAGTATCTAACTCATCGGTAGCATCTGCAATTAAGCAGAGATTAACCTCTTCGGTTTCATCGCCACTTCCATCCTCATAATCGCCACTTCCATCCTCATAATCTTTTTCAATCCAAGTTGCTAATTCCTTGGAATTCTCTTCCTCCTCAGCAACCATTCCCTTGAGACGAGAAAATTTTGCAGGAGAGGTTTTCTTTTTCATGTATTCGTATTTAGGCTGTGGACACTCAGATGCAAAGTGACCAGGTTTTCTACAGTTGTAGCAAACTAGATCACTCTTTCTCTTTGTATCTGCAGCCTTAGAAAATGTTGCAGGAGGTTTGCCATTAAAAAATATTTTTATGAAAGGTTTTGAGGATTTTCTAAATTTTTGGAATCTTTTCACAAACATGGCAGAATCATCATCATCCATCTCGATGAGTGATGAGGTTGATATGGAAGGATCTGCAGTTTGATTGGATGTAGATGGTTTCTCCTCGTGTTCCATTACGGACATGGAAAGCGATTTGGTTTTCCCTTCAATCTCCTCTATATGATTTAACTTAAGCTCATAGACTCTAAGATTTGCATACAAGTTACTTAACGACCAAGTATTCAAAACTTTGGAGTCTTCTAGAGAGGTAGCTTTATTAACCCATCTAGAACCTAAAGCAGCTAGGAAAGTCATATTGATTTCCTTATCAGTTAAAGTTTTGCCAAGAGATCTACAAGCATTAACTACCTCAACATAGCGGTCGTAGGTCTGACGCAAGGTTTCGTTGGATTTTCTGTTGAAGTTGTTGTAGGATCTTTCAACAGCATATAATTTGTTTTCCTTGCATTCGTCATCACCTTCGAGGTAGCTCTCTATGGCATCCCACATCTGCTTCGCGGTTTTGAGATACATCACCTTTTGAAGAGTTGAAACGGGGAGGGTTCCAGAAATGATGTGCCTTGCCTTGCTGTCCAAGGCAGCTAATCTCTTCTCTTCATCCGACCACTCATCTTTTGGCTTTTTGACTTCTGGAGTTTCTGCATTGGTGGTTGCATCAGTGTTGGCCTTCATGGGAACAAACGGGCCATTGATTACGCACTCCACCAGCATCTCATCAATTGTTTCCAAATGAATAAGCATTCGACACTTCCAGATGTCAAAGTGGTCTTCGTCCAAGATTGGAATGTGTGAATAGTTAACAGTTGTCATTGTCTTTGAGTTTGCCATATTGAATCGGCACACAAGCTGTTAAGCTTGAAAAACAGTGGTTTTATAAATGTGTTGGCTCTGATACCACTTGTTGGTCCCAAAGGTGGCAACAAGGGTGAAAATACAGCTAGAGGGGGGGGGGTGAATAGCTGTTTCAAATTTTTTGCCCTCGATTTAAAACTAAACCTCTAAGCTTACAAAACCTCTCGCAGTGTATAAGAAACTACAAGTAGAGTTATAAAATGCAGAGCGGAATATTTTGAAGATAAAAGCGGTTTTGAGGAGCGGTTTTGCAAAGCGGTTTTGGTGCAGTATTCTGAGAGTTATAAAACTGAAAGTGAGGTTTGACAATGTTAACTCCAAACAACATTTCACAATAATGGATAACTACAATAAAGATCAAACAGAGATAAAGATAGATAATCAGTAAGCACAAGAAAATAAATGCAGAAAAATAAGAACACAATATTTGGAGTGGCTCAATCGATAAACGATCTACGTCCACTACCAAGATGGTTAGTCTTGGATTTCTAAGAGAGATTTTATATTGAGTATGAGAGATTACAATGTACAATGAGTAATACTCAGATCTAAAATCTTTTCTATGAAGAACAAACCTAAACTATAACCAGTCTATCTCAAATGAATAATCTATGTGATTAAACAAGTGAGGTGTGTGTGTATGTTCAAGATAAAGGCTCTTTAAATTTTTGGGATGTAGAGCACAATGATTCTTGATGTGTATAAGGCTTGATTTCTGGGCTGGGATATATGTTTCTTGAAGTAGAAGATGAAGATTCAAAGGACTATGAATTTCTGGGCAGAGCTTTAGCTTCTATGAACTCACAGCAAATCAATTTCTCAAGCAATCTTCAAATGGTGAAGATTAGAGGTATTTATACCCAAGCATCCAAGATATAGCCGTTGGACACAGCTGTTGCAAGGACAGTACTTGATGCTTTCCCATTGGCCACAGTAACAACTTTTGTCCTTAGGAACTGTTGTTGCAGGTAAAGCTGATCAGACCTCAGCTGCAATCAAGGTGGTTAGGACATCTGTCACCTTTTCAAGATCCTTGCAGATCTTGTCTGAAAAGTAGTCACGTGACAAGATATGGTGGTTGACATTTGATATTGCTGACGTGGATTCCAACGGTCAAATGTGGTTCACTTCAAGTCTTCAATCATTGGAGCGGTTCTGGTGTGCAAGCGATTCCAAGTGTAAGCGGTTCACCCGAGGAGGATTTCTAAGTGGTTGTAACTGCAAAGCATTTTTCATGAAGCGGTTCACAAGCAGTTTGCACTTAGGGGTTCAAGAGCATTTTCAGACTAAGGATTCCACCAAGTGGTTGCATGAAGCGGTTTACTAGGCGGTTTTGGATAAGGCGGTCTGAAACCCTTGAACAGCGTCCTCAGATCCAAGGAGTCTTGTGCCAGTCTTCAAGCCTAAATTAACCTATTCTATAAAATGGACTTAGCTGAAAAATTGAAGTCTAAGCTTCAGTACATAGGGCCTAAAGTCCTTAAAATAGACAGGAGGTTATGGTATTGATAAGCTAAAGTCGCACGCCTACAAATTAATTACCAAGACAAGACTCGGCTACAAACCTGCAGCTAGGACAAGTCCAGGGTCGATCCACTGAAGAACGGTTATTTATTTGCACAATTGTCACTTGACAAGATTGGGGGTTTAAAATTGATTTTATTAAATTCCTAAAACGGGAATTAAAAACTAAGTTGTAAAACAATTAAAGGCAAGCACTTCAGATTTGTTTCCGTCCCCGTTTATCAATCAAATATCATCGGTATAATTTCTTTCCCTTCCTCCCTATTCACTTGATCCGAGATGTATTTCAATCCCTATTTCTTCCTTATTAATGGTTAAAAGCAGTGACACACTCACCTATTCCCCTAATCAATACCTAAACCTAAATGACACAGTCTAGATTCACAATATCGATTGATAATGCTTTAAGAAATTAAGATCAATAATTTTACTATTCTTTTGCAAATAGAACAAAACCTAGTTTTACCCCCTTCTCAATTTACCATGACACATGCATAAATCTCAAAGATACTACTTGTGAAAAATCCTAATCTGACACAGACTTAAGATTAAACTAGTATTAAATAAATTACAAGGGGAAAGAGGGTGATCAAATCTCAAAATCCTAGAAACGATTTAGCAATTAAAACAAGTAAAACTATGAATAGGGATTAAGGAATAAAGAAATAGATACCTCAATTGAATTCAATAAACGGTTCAAGATTCAAATCCGAAGCAATGGAATTAGTTCTCCATAAAAGCTATGAAATCTCTCTAGGAAAAATAATAGTAAAAAGTCTCACCCTCAAACTGAAGTTGAAACAAGTATTTATATTTGTTCCAACCAATAATATTAAACCTAAAAGGAAAACTAAAAAGAAAAAGGAAAATAAAATTTAATAATAATAATAATAATCTCCTTTAATCCAACGCCAGTCAACACCCACGCCTTGGTTCACGCGCCTAGGTCACTGTGCCAGTCCATCTGTTGCTTTCCTTGGTCCAATGAATATTCAATTTCCTAGAGTCACCTACTGATTGGTACTCCTTTTCAAATTAAATTACTTTCCTAAACCTCTTCACACACGTGCACACTCCACTTTCCAACTTCTTTGCTTTCACTTTGGTCCCTGAAATTTCAACCTCATACAGTTTGGTCCCTGCAGTCTTTTAATTCTTCACATTAATTCCTGGACTTTTCAACAATGTAGAACAGCACATCCGCTTCCATAAATTGCAGTCTGAATCTATCCTTCGCTTCGGTTGACTTTGACTTTATTAATTTTTATACTCGAGGCATGACTTTGAATCACCAAAATTACATTCGGAAAAATAACTAACTAAGTACGACTATTTTACCCCCGGATTACAATAAAAGCTCAAATGATAAATAATGCCCCAATTACATCAAAACTAGTCAAAGTACATCAAAAAGAATGAAAATACATAGGATAAAGAGGGAAATAATGTATACAAAATCCACCACATCAAATTCCCCCACGCTTAGACCATTACTCGTCCCTGAGTAATATCCTAACCCCATTCTAAGAACCGGTCTAATCAGCGTAGCATGGGAGAAAATGACCCCTAATATCCTCTAAACCTCCAAATCAAAAGTCAACAAACTCAAACACTCACTCAATGCACTCGAAGAATGGAACTCCGCTCCTTATCACTCCAAAAATAACAATGGTACCAATGGCTTTAGCTCGACCCCAACTCCAAATTTGCAAAAACGGGACATCCAAACTAAGGCCCACACATCAAAAGGCTAGGGAGAACTACAATGTCCTAATCTTCCCCCACGCTATCCTCTCACTACTACTCCCTCAAAATAAAGTCAATGCCCAAGCAAAGACTTACCTCGTGAAATACACTAACACCCCTTATATCACCAAGAAGAATTACGAGGATTTTCTATCCTACCGCCTCTAAACCAAACCTCCTACTCCACGAATAGCCAATCCTACCCGACGCTCCAATCCTCCCTTGTGTCTCCAACTCCGGTGAAGTAAAGGATATACAATGTTTGGCTTCCTCACCTTTTGCCTAGGTGCCCTCTCGAGTTTTCACCTAGCCTCTCATTTTTTTTTTCAACACACCCTCTCCTTTTGCCTAAGTGCCCTCTCGGGTTTTCACTTAGCCACTTTTTTTTCTTCTTTTTCTTTTTCTCTTTTTTTTATTTAAGTAAAGAAGAACACAACTATATACAAACAAATGCAGGTACCCCACCCCCTCACAAAACCATGCATAGTCCCATATGCATTACTACAAAACAAATGAGATAAAAAGGGGTAGGAATACCTCAACCAACTCATCACTGGGCGGACCAAAATGATGGTCCCATGGACTTGGCTGGCTCGAACTCTTACCCCCGGGCTGCTGTTGTTGCCACTCCATCTGATGTGAGTCATGGTGGTAGGGGGAATACTGGCCATGGGGGAAGTAATGTGGCGGAGGGGGTAGTCTCTCCATCATCAAGTGCATCATCCGCCTCTGCTCCTCCCTGAATGCCTGAGATTGCCCAATCTCATTGTCCAACTTCCCTTCAATTCTTTCTCTCCATAAATGGTTAGTCTCAAACTCTGCTTCCACTCTATTCTGAAACTGCCCAAACTCCATCCTCAGCCCTCTCACATTCTCTTCAATCATCTCCACTTGCCCCGCCAAATAATATGCATCCTCGGTAGGGTCCATGTAATGCCTTTCCACCTCTCCTTCATCATCAACTCCATGGTCTAACTGTGGTCCTACCCTCGCTCGATTGAAGCTTGTGAGCATGAACTTATCAATCTTCGACCCCGACTTCAGATTACGGATTTCCCCTATTATATTTAGCCCTGCCATTTCCGCCAACTCCGTGATAAGAATAGGGAAGTTGTAGTTTGACCTTCCCATGTTGTTGGCCAATCTGATGATCTCATGTCTGATAATCAAGCCGGTGTTTATTCTCTTTCTCGAAACCACAACGTGCATCAATGCCGCCCTTCTCCAGCTAACATCCCCATAATGTGATGAGGGCATAATCCGCTCACAAATAAATCGGTGCAAAATGGCTAACTCCTCACTCAGATCCCTCGTCTTCATTATGTTTCCCTTTTTGTACCATGTAGGGTCAATGTCTACCCCAAGTGTGATAGAGAATGATGGGAGGTGGCCCAATATATCCTCCTTTGTCTTCATCTCCCTTGCCAACTTCTGATACGCACAATCCTCCTCCGACATATTAGCGGGCATGCTATAATATCTATTTATCACCGTGCTGGTATACGGGACCTCTAACCCACGCACATAAGAATTGGGTGTATCACCTCTAGCACAAACATTAGCATAAAATTCCTGCACAATTCTATTCAATCCCCCCAAAAAGCAAAGGGTTCGACGCAAGCATCTTCCATTTATAAAAAGTAAAAATCTCCTTCAAATTACAGCTTGCCCAATCGAATACCCGTTCTACGTTGAATGCATTACCCCGATGATCATTAAAAAAATTATCCGCTTTGTCGGAAACGAACCTATGTTGATCAAATTGGGGTTCTTCCACAATCGGGGGAGGGGGATCATTTTTATCTCTACCCCTTTTACCCATTACAATACTGAAAAATAGCTCACAGAAGGATAAAAATTACCGGAACAGAGTCGCCGGAATGTCGCCGGAGTTCCGTCGGAAAGTCGCCAGAGTTGGAGAAGACGACAATAAAAACAAGCCCTTGGTAATGCACAACCTTCCCTACTACTTCTTCCTTCAAGCACCACCCCCAAAACATGAGCAATTCCACACAATACTCACCCTTTGAGATTTTCAAATATCGTTACCAATCGCCGGATTTAATGGAGGTTTGACCTTGAAATTGGGATTTGGATAAGGATTAGGGAGTGGGGAGCTTGATTTGGTGGGTATGGGGTAGAAATTTTGAGGATTTTGGCCGGATTTTTAGAGAGAGGGGAGAGGGGGGCCGGTAGGTTAGAGAGAGAAAGAGGGGTGAAGGGGGAAGGTTTATGAAGGGGTAAAAACATACGTCTTTTGTTTTCCCAAAACCGGCTAGGAATTTCACCTTTCGCCTTGGGAGCGGACACTCCCGGGCTCGGGAGCGGACGCTCCCCATTCACGTAAACCGGCTCGGTTAGGGCTAAATTGGGAGCAAGGGCGCTCTTTTGGGAGCCGACGCTCCCAAATTCTAAACTTGTCTCCGTAATTGAGCCCTTGGGCGCAGTGCTCCCCATTTTGGGAGCCGACACTCCCACATTCTCCAAGTAGCTTAACTTTTTTTTTTTTCAAAGCGAGAAATTGGCCACGTGATGGGTTGCTCCCTTCTCCATGCTTTTCCTGCACAACACCACACACACCAAATACCTTTAGTAGCACCAATTCCACAAAAATAAATTAGTAAAAAGAAATAAAACAAAGATAAAAATAACGAAATTCTCGGGTTGCCTCTCGGTAAGCCGCCCTTCTTTACCGTCTTTAGCTAGACCAAATGCCGGGTTAGCCCCCGACATAGCATACTTCAGATAAACTAAGTTATGGGACGGGAGGCCCCACTAACACGAGACTCATCAATGTAAGGGGGATGAAAGTAATCTTTTTGAGTTACCTCTACAAGATGATTCGGTTCAATGACATGCCTCCCCGTTGGAGACCATTTAAACTTCCCCTTTTTCGACTTCACTTTCTTTTTCTCCCTTGGTGGCTCTCCTTTCTTATTTTTCTCCGGTTTCACTTTTGGAGACTCAACATCATCATTCTCTACCTTTGCCCCATTTTTGATAATTGGCTCACTCAAATCCATGGCACAAACCTTGCGCACATTCTTGGGAAGGGTCTTTTCATCAAACACATTAAAACTCACAACTTTCCCATCAAACTCCATGGTTAAAGAGCCCTTCATCACATCAAGCTTAGTTTCATACGTAGACATAAATGGCCTTCCCAACAGAATGGGAGCCTCAGAATCCATCTCCATCTCAAACACATAAAAATCTGTCGGGAAAATCAAGTCACCAACCCGGACTTCAACATCTCTCACTACCCCCTTAGGGTATGCGTTGGACTTATCCGCCAACTGTATAACAACCCTAGTGTCTTTCAACTTACCCAACTTAAGTTTTTCAAATAATGCATAAGGCATAACATTAATTGAAGCCCCCAAGTCAAGCATGGCTCTATGAAAATTACTCCCCTCAAACGAAATAGGAATTACAAACATATCAGGGTCACTACACTTCTTTGGCATCTTTTTCTGGTAAACTGCAGATACATGCTCCAAAATTTTCACCTTTTTCTGACTCCGCTCCTTCTGATTCCTCTTCATAGTGCATAACTCCTTCAAAAACTTCGCATACCTAGGAACCGACTGAAGAAGATCTAGAAACGGAATGTTCACCTCCAATCTCTTGAAAGTATCGAAAATGGCCTTGTCAGGCTCCTTTGAGGTGTCTCTCTTCAATGCTTTCGGAAAAGGTGCGACTGGCTCATAAACAGGAAATATGGGTGGAATATACTTCTCTTCAGGGATTTTCTCTCCCACCTTCTTCTCCACCTCCAACTCTGACTCAATACTCTTTTCAATCTTTTGTTCAGGCTCTATCGGCACCATCTGTCCATCTACTTTCTTCTTCCGCCTCACATACACTGCGCTAACATTCTGCTTCGGAGGTTTCCATTCATGGTAGACATGCTCTGCGCAAGTGACCGGACCATGTCCTCTGTAAACTGTCCCTGCTGCTGATGCTGTCCAATAGGTGCTCTGTACTGATTATATTGATTTCCCTGTAACTGCTGACCCTGCTGAAACCCCTACTGATTATTGAACGGCTGTCTGAAACCTTGTTGACCCTGTGGTGGACCATACCTAAGGTTCGGATGAACATTATTCGCAGCGTTGTAATTGAACTGCGGCTGCCTCTGACCCTGCTGATTGAACCCTATAGCATTGACATCTACCACCTCATCCGTCTGAAGAGTAAGACAAGAATCAGTAGGGTGAGTCACATCACCACATATACCGCAGGGATGAGGTTGTTGACCCAAAACCAATATCTTCAACAGACTCTTAACATCCTCCAGCTCGGTCTTCAAATCACTCGTTGTATCACTCGATCCTGCTGCACTGACTTGTCTAACGCTAGACCTCCTCCCATGAGTCCTTGTGATTTTGGCTAGTTCCTCTATCAACTGCTCTGCATCCCTGGTAGTTTTGTTCAGAATACTACCTCCACAAGCAGAATCCACCCACCGTTTGTCCTGCACCGTCAATCCCCCATAGAAGTAAACAATAAGCTGCTCATCATCAAAGCCATGATACGGACAGCTTCTGCAGAGCTTGTAGAACCGGTTGTGATAGTCATATAATGATTCATCGGACCATTTTGCTCCTTATTGCCGATATCCCTCTTCATGACATTGATCGATGGAGGGAAGAACTCATCAAGGAATACCTCCTTCAACTCTTGCCAAGAGGTAATGATGTTGGGCGGAAGGTGATAATACCACGTATTCGCGTTATCCTTAAGAGTAAAGGAAAACGCGCTCAGTAATAACTGCTCAAGAGGCAATGCAGCCGGCCTCATGCTCTTGCATATCTGCACAAACTGGGCAATGTGTTGATTCAGATTCTCCCCTGGTATCCCATTAAAATGGGGCAACTAGTTCAACAACCCCGGCTTCAACTCAAAAGTGACCCCAGCCGGTAAATCAGGAAATAGCACTGCTTGTGGTTGCTCATTCCAGTTCGGAGCAATCCTTTGCCTCAATGTCCAAATTGGGGGAGGTGGGTTATTGTTGCCTCTCCCATTACCCCCATTATTCACAACTTATGGATCGTCATCACCCATGCCGTTATTATTATTCATCTCGTTCCGCTGCAAATTTCTTCTGTACCTAAAATATCTTTCAATTTTTGGAACAAATGGACTAGCAAGTTGATTAGCAGAACGGGTATGGACCATAAAAGGTTCCACACCACAGACAACAAAAATAATATAGCGCAATTAACAGGAAACAAGAAAAAGAAAAAAAAAAGAAATATATTAAGAAAAGAATAAGAGTGCAAACAAATAAAACCGTTCCCCGACAACGGCGCCAAAATTTGATAAGCTAAAGTCGCACGCCTACAAATTAATTACTAAGACAAGACTCGGCTACAAACCTGCAGCTAGGACAAGTCCAAGGTCGATCCACTGAAGAACGGTTATTTATTTGCACAATTGTCACTTGACAAGATTGGGGGGTTTAAAATTGATTTTATTAAATTCCTAAAACGGGAATTAAAAACTAAGTTGTAAAACAATTAAAGGCAAGCACTTCAGATTTGTTTCCGTCCCCGTTTATCAATCCAATATCATCGGTATAATTTCTTTCCCTTCCTCCCTATTCACTTGATCCGAGACGTATTTCAATCCCTATTTCTTTCTTATTAATGGTTATAAGCAGTGACACACTCACCTATTTCCCTAATCAATACCTAAACCTAACTGACACAGTCTAGATTCATAATATCGATTGATAAAGCTTTAAGAAATTAAGATCAAGAATCTCACTATTCTTTTGCAAATAGAACAAAACCTAGTTTTACCCCCTTCTCAATTTACCATGACACATGCATAAATCTCAAAAATGCTACTTATGAAAAATCCTAATCTGACACAGACTTAAGATTAAACTAGCATTAAATCAATTACAAGGGGAAAGAGGGTGATCAAATCTCAAAACCCTAGAAATGATTTAGCAATTAAAACAAGTAAAACTATGAATAGGGATTAAGGAATAAAGAAATAGATACCTCAATTGAATTCAATAAACGGTTCAAGATTCAAATCCGAAGCAATGGAATTAGTTCTCCATAAAAGCTATAAAATCTCTCTAGGAAAAATAATAGTCAAAAGTCTAACTCTAAAACTGAAGTTGAAACAAGTATTTATACTAGTTCCAACCAATAATACTAAACCTAAAAGGAAAACTAAAAAGAAAAAGGAAAAGAAAATTTAATAATAATAATAATAATAACCTCCTTCAATCCAACGCCAGTCAACACCCACGCCTTGGTTCACGCGCCTAGGTCACTGTGCCAGTCCAGGTGTTTCTATCCTTGGTCCAATGAATATTCAATTTCATAGAGTCACCTACTGATTGGTACTCCTTTTCAAATTAAATAAATTTCCAAAACCTCTTCACACAAGTGCACACTCCAATTTTCAACTTCTTTGCTTTCACTTTGGTCCCTGAGATTTCAACCTCTTGCAGTTTGGTCCCTGCAGTCTTTTAATTCTTCACATTAATTCCTGGACTTTTCAACAATGTAGAACAGCACCTCAGCTTTCATAAATTGCAGTTTGAATCTATCCTCCGCTTCGGTTGACTTTGACTTTATTAATTTTTATACTCGAGGCATGACTTTGAAGCACCAAAATTACATCCGGAAAAATAACTAACTAGGTACGACTACTTTACCCCCGGATTACAATAAAAGCTCAAATGGTAAATAATACCCCAATTACATCAAAACTAGTCAAAGTACATCAAAAAGAATGAAAATACATAGGAAAAAGAGGGAAATAATGTATACAAAATCCACCACATCAGGTGTAAGTGCTCCAATTTGAGCTTGTTAGCATTTTCGTTAGAAAATTAACGAAAGTTATAACATTACTAACATTCCTAACTTTTCTAACAAAGTAAGGGTAAAATGGGCATTGCCACTTTAAGTTAAACCAAGAAAAGAATCAAAAAAGCAAAAGAAATAAGAAAAACCAAAAATAGAAATGGCTGGAACAAAAACTGGCTGATTAATTTGAATTTTGAAAAGATTATTCTTACTGTCCAAAGCACCGAATTACATGAACAGTGCACGCTGTCAAGAAGCTCCGCGCGGATATGTTTGCATCTCACAGAGGGCTATAAATTGAACCCTCCTCTCTCAGTTAAAACAACACAACTTACTCACAGCAACGAAGTTCTGGCGAAATATAGAGAGAAAACAGTGGGAATCCTTAGATTGCCACCATTTTCTCTTGAATATTTCCCAATCAAATACCAAACACACCAAACCTTGATACTCCTCAAGCCAAACACCAAATCTTGATACTCCTCAAGTCAAATTCCAAGCCTAGGAAGATAGGGTGTCACCATTGGTAAAGCCCTCCTTCTCAAAACCCTAAAATTCTCTTTTGATCTCTTGATCATCTTGTTCTTCTTACTTTGACTTATTTTATGTCTAGTTTAACTTGAGTTTTGACCTAAGATGGTCATCTTGAAGTTCATCTTCATGAATGACCATCTCAAGTGGTCCACATTTTAGATCTTTAGTCAATTCTTTCTCCTTGGTTTCATCTTTACAAAACCCCCTTTCCCTTTGCAAAGGACATGTTTCAACCCCATAAATTCCCCAAGGATGACTTGAATATGATAACCACTTAACAAAAAGTAGTGGTATCAAGTCTAGGGATGAAAATGGGGTGAACATGGATGTAAACCCCCCCAAAAATCACATTTCTCCTCAAGAACATCTTGCTGTCCAGTAGCATTGTTCTGAGAACTCAGTCCATTTTCCTATTTTTGGACCCAGTAAAACTTGGAATTGGGTGTTGACTACAAAATACTTTTTGTAGCCAACATCAGAAGCTTTCCAGACATATTTTTAATTTATTTTTTGCGTGAGTAAAAATCCTCTTTTCAATTTTTCTTTTAGAGGCCAGTTCATCAGCTTCTGGAAATCCAGATTTCAGATCTGAGATTTCCAGAAAGGTTTTGACCCCTCAAATCATCTCCAAAATGAAAAGTTCTTTTACAGAAACCTTTTTTAAGGTGTTTTGAACATTTTTCATTCCCGGACTTTTCCCAGATTCTGGAGTTTTCAAGCCCTAAAGCCCATTTCAAAGTCAAAGGTCAACTGCCTTCTTTCATTCTGGCAGAAATGGTTTTCAACTTCCGAAAATCTTTTGAGTGCCAAATCTCAACCCAAAAATCACCCAAAAAATCATGGGATCAGTTTAAAGCCTTAAAAAGAGCTCCCAATTTTTACTTACCTCAGTTTCAACTTATTTTGTTCAAACACACACACACACACACACACACACAACAAAGGATTTCAAATGTTTGGAAGACTCGTTTTACGAGGCGTTCCGGGTGCACACTAACGTCCTTCCCGGCACGTAACGTGACCTCCGAACCTAAATTTCTGATCTCGGGCATTTTTCAAAGTTTTGGCCCTTAAAACAAAAATGGCGTGGCGACTCCGTTTGATTTCAAAAAAATCGGGTACATCACAGTGGCGACTCCGCTGGGGAAATAAGTTTTTTTTTTTTTTAAAAAAATGGTATTTGGTATATTGGTGGAAACCACTAAATTTCCCGTTATCGCCTCCTAACACGAGTCGGGGATAAATTGTGGTCTAACAATCCCACGTACCGGTATCACCGTTTTAAAAAAAAAAAAGCTTTTGAGGGTCAAGCTTCCGTCCCGACATTTGGAATCCTTTGTTTTGTGTGTGTGTTGATTTTTGCACATTTTTCGTGTTTGTTTTGGCCGCCTCGAAAAAAAAAAAAGTCAAAATTTTGACTGTCGGAATAATGTCCCTAACTGTTGGATTTTTTGTGATTATGTGCTTATGTGCTCATTAATTTTCAAAAAAAGAAAATTTCAAAAAAAAAAAGAGATTTTTCAAAAAAAAAAAAAGAAAATTTCAAAAAAAAAAAATCATGCATCATACTTTTTAAGACACATAAAAAAAAAAATTTCTATTTTACTCGGAAAAGAAGATAGGCCTTGCACACTACGCGCACGTTGACCGTACCTTTGCACACCACGTCCTTAACCGGGAAATCCTTGTCGCGGTCCGTTTGGTCTTATTACGCCTCTCGGACGAGCACGGGACTACCCCAGACATCCCATGGAGCCTCGTGTCGACCATGCACTTGTCCGTGACACACTTTGTCCGAGACCCGGTTGGTTTTTAGTCTGGTCTGTGTCATGCCACCTGTACGTGTATAGACCTTTCCTTTCAAGCCTTTGTCGGCATACCGACTCAATATCTTTCGGGTCCACTAATCGGTCGAAGTTACGCCGGTTTTCCGCCGCAGACTTTGACCAAGATATTGACCAGGCGCCTTGACTTCGGCTCGGCTGGCACAAATTATACAACGACTCCCGGCATGACAGAGTCATCAAGGATTAATGATTATTCCATGCCTAATTACGGCCTAATTGACGACAAGTCAAGATCAATCGTGGACATTCATCGGTCAAATCATGCCGACTTTCTTGTCGAGCTCTCGGACATGATCTTGACTTTGACGTCAGCTTTGTCCGTAATTTACATCGAATGCTCATTAAGACTGGATTACTCGCCAGACTCCTAGGATCGTTTTTCTTTCGGTCGGTGGGACCCGCTTGCCCTATAGGACCCTCGCCCAGGGGTGTCCGCCTGGGAGGTCGAAATACGGGTGGAATACGAGGGGCTTATAGACGTAGTGACGGGGCCCGCTGATCCGGGAATCGAGTAGTTCGAAAAAAAAAAAAGAAGAGCAATCTTTTCCAACCGATTAGGTTAATAAAAGCGTGTTTTAAGTAAACATGAACAAATAAGCGCATGTTGCATGAGCCTAAGAGCCCAAACACCTACCCTCCTTCAATTCCCGCCATCGAACCCTCGTGTCTTTCCCCATGACTCAGCGTAAAGCTTGGTTTCGGGCACGGGTCACCGTTTAATCCGGTTGGGAAGAGTCGAGTGCCTCATCGGCTTCGCCGTTTGTTTCAACTCAGGGTTTGAGAATGTCTGCGCATCGGTGCAGTAGCAGGGGACAACGTCACTCCGCCTCCGGGACTCCTCGGGCGAGCAGCAATGGAATCGGTTAGCGAACGAGATGAGAATGCGACGGGAAGCACGGTTGAATAGCCTTATCGAGGCTATTAAGAGCCGTGGTTTGGCCGCCGGCCTCAATCCAGATGGCACCTTCATGTGGAAGAAGAGGATGACCCCAATCCCAATCTCGGTCGCCCCGATTACTCCAGGGATGCCACCACCAACCTCCTTCGGTGCTACCGAACACATGTTCCTCGATCTGCAGGTCGGACCACTTTGGATCCATGCGGCTGATGGGACGAATCGGTTCGCGGCTCCTCGGTGGGGGCAAAGTCGATGCGGAATGTCCTCTCATGGTTGGGGATACCTCGGAATGCCACGGCGATTGGAATCCCACCTCGGTTCGGAACCGATCAATCCAGGACCTTCACATCAGCGGCCACAATTTGGAATGCCGCCACAATGCAGTTACAGGCCACGATCGGGAGCCCCTCCTCGAGAATGGTGCTGGTTCGGTTGCTCCTCACACGGCTTTCACAAATCCATTCACTCGGACTTCTATGGGTTATCAAGCCTTCATCCCGGTTTCATCCAGAATCACCGGGACCGCAGTATCCTCTCGGTTATGCATCCTTGCCACAACCAGCCATGCAATTCAACAACCGGGGACGGCGACCCGCACTTAAGCCTACTTATGGGCCTCACTCAGAAAATCCAAGCCATATGGCTACCTCGGATCTGCCTCCATCTTCTCTGCCGATTGGAAGCCAACGGCAAGTCGTGGGTTCTATCCCTTTTGCCCCGGCTCCTACCTACACTCCCGGGGTAATTTGGGCCAAACGGGTTTTCACCTATGCTCGGGATATGGTATTCCTTCCACTAATGCACCACCAACGGCTAGTCCTCTTCCTGGCTCAAATATCGGCTCGGGAATTCCCGCTCCACCTTTGGATCCCCAATTGGCTTGGTTTATGGAGCAACACAAGGAAATGAAAGCACAGATTGCGGAATTGACCGCCAAAAGAACACTTGCTCTTCGGCCTACGGATCCAGGCTCGATTGTCCCCTGCCTCACAAGTTTGTGATGCCCACTCTGGAATTGTTTGACGGGAGTGCATGCCCTAAAACTCACTTGGACACCTATACTTTGGCAATGAAGGCTAAGGGATGCACAAACCCGGCGGTTGGCCGATTACTTTAGTCTCTCTTTGAAGTCGGGGGCTTTGAAATGGTTTTCCGATTGCGGCACTGAAGCTAGGGCTACTTGGGAACAAATCACCGGTGCTTTCACGGATAAGTATAAAGCCAACTTGGAATGGGAGACAAACGAGTTGACACATAAACAACGATGCAACGCCACTAATGAGAATATTGGGGATTTCTATAAGAGGTGGAACTTAAAGCTCGGTGAAATGGCCATTCCTCCCTCGACGAGGAGCGGTTAGACATCTTTCGGTCATGCTTGAAGCCGCATTTGAGAGCTTCCCTCGGCCTTCCCCTACGGCGGCTTGCGTGCGATAGTTAATTCCGGGGCTAAGTTTGAAAAGGCTTACAATCGGCGGCCATTCTTGCACACGCCTACGGATATCGGGTTTCTTCCACCTCCAAACTACTCTCTCGCCCGCTAAAAGGTAAAGAAGTGATTAGCTACGCGGGACGGGGCGTAACAATGCCACTTCCTTTGTTCCCAAGAAAGCTTTGATCCATCCGGATCCGGCTCCAAAACTTGAGAAACTTTGGGATGCCTTTGAGTGATATCTTGAGGTTTGGTGAGAGAAGGTTTGCTCCGGCCTTTGGAAAATTATCGGCCTAGAAACCCCAATGCTCCTTTGGATACCTCCAAGCATTGTGCCTTTCATCGGTACCATGGGCACTGACGGATGATTGCGTCCCCTGAAAAAAGGCCATCCAAGGTTTGATTGAGCAAGGGAGGTTAGAGATGCACGAAGGGCCTAACACTATCAATAACCCGCTCCCTAACAACATGAGTGTCAACATGATCGAGTTTGGTGGTTCAAGCCTTGTGGGCACAATGGAGTTTGACTCGTCCCTTTGCAAGGTCAATGAACCGATCATCGCGGGCAATGAAGATGGTTGGATTGAGCAAAAAGTTGCCAAGGAAATCTGATGGAAAGGTGCTACGTGATAGCTCCGTCTCCGGCGTCGAAGAATAGATGCATGGTTCAACAGGCAAAGAGCGGCTAGGCTGGGGGCTACCTATCTTTAAAATAGTCTTTTGAGTCAACCTTCGTAGGTTCTAGTACTTTTCTTTCACCTAAGTCCTTCTGGACATTTGTCGTTGTAGTCCATTTTGGACATAGTGGTTAAGTGTCTAATTTTTAATATAAGTCTTTTTTCTTTTCTTGCTAGACTCGAGACATCACTTGCGCACCCACGTTACACTTAATTGAAATGGTTTTATCCAAAATGATCACTTGTCTTTGCTCAACCACTAATTCTTCGAAAATGATTAATATTTAAACTAATCGGAGTGAGAAAATCAATTGATATCCTTCCCAAATTGGGGCTTACCAACTCCCCATCTTGCATCTCATATGCTCCACATCCCTTTCATCATCATCATCTCGTTGCTCGATGAATTTGCATGGATCTTTTCTCATATAAAGCTTAAGCAAGCAATGAAGACTTAATCTCGTTTAGGTCATCCGGTAGGGATTGCGGTTGAAACCTTTCACCCATAGGAAAGCCATTACCTCACCCTTACTAAACACTACCCTCTCATTTCAAGATCGGCGTGTTTTGAAACCCGGTTTAGCCATCATTTTTGCTCCATGCGAGAGAAAGTCCAAGCGAGCCCGAGAAGTTAGCTTCGAGAATCGGCGATGCGCAAATTATCTCAAGCCATGAAGGAAGGACAAAGATAATCCTCAACTCCTCGAGGAAGCTTTCCAGAGTCAAAAAAAAAACAAAAAAAAAAAACACAAAAAAAAAAAAACAAAAAAAAAAAAAACAAAAAAAAAAAACAAAAAAAAAAAAACAAAAAAAAAACAAAAAAAAAACAAGAAACAAAAAAAAGAAGGATTTTAAAATCCTCACAATCTCGGATATAATTCCAAGCTCCTCGGGGAAGCCTTCCAAAAAAAAAAAAAAAGAAGAAGAACTCAAAAGTCCCCGACATCTCGAAGCTCTCCGATGATCAAAAAGGAGCTGAGATTCTCGCAAGATCGCAAAAAGTTGTCGATAGCTCGGACTTCCTCTTACCATTACCTTAAATCAATCCCGAAGCCATCCTCTCAATTTTAGAGGATACTCCATCACCGTTACCCTTGCCTTTGGCCAAAGTCAAAATTTGACCTCTCATTCTTAGAGGCAATCAATCTTCCTCGCCATAGATTTCCCAAACACGTCCTACAAGCCAACCTCTCATCTTTAGAGGTTCGGTCGGTAAAAGGCCCAGCCGACCTCTCATCTTAAGAGGTCAAAATTTCCCAAAAATCACCCGATGGCCGATCGAAGCCGGAAACCCAACTACGGTCCCTATCGGATAGCGGTTTCATTCTAATATCCTCGATGTCGGGATCAAATTAATGCTTCATTGCTTGCTTAAAATTGGAATCTAATCCATCTTGGTCCAAAATTATCAATCAAAGATTGTGCAAATTCAACCCTTCCCTTCATGTGAGCATATTTCATTTCTCCTCACAAACACTTGCCGTGGATGTCCCACTGGGGCTTCGCATCCGTGTCTTTCATGGACACTCTAAGGGGATATGTTATTCAATCCTCCAAATCCTCAAAATCCCCAAGGTCCTCGGACCCTCGAATTTCAACATTCATTCTCTTTTCATTCGGGATAGGCCCGAACTACGGCGACCTGAGCTCTTCATGATGGAGGGAACGTAGGCAACCAGAAATGGTCCGGTCGAAATCACAAACAAATCTCAAAAAAGAAAAAAAAAATTCGGTCTCATCAGGGATCGTCCCTATACACTTTCCGAGCTTGATCCTCGATATCAGTTGGTTTTCTCCTTGTGATTAATCAAAATATTTGTTCATATCATATTTAGGAGTTGAATAACCCGAACATTAACAAAGGGTTTTAAGCGGCCTTGTGATCATCATGAATAAGACAATTTTTCAAGTGTCTCGACAAGTCTTCTCTCTCTACATCATAGGAAAATAGAGCCAAACATTTGTCTTTACGTCGGCGGGGGCTTCCATACACTTTTCCACACCTTGTAACACTTATACTCTCTCAAAAGAGTCAAACCTAAAGCGAGTGTGTATACACAAAATCGGGATTCATTCCCACTTTTCGAAAGATGTGCCCCTGCACGTAAACATTCTTGAGTCTTGTCCATTGTTGGTTGACTAAGATGCGAAAAGATGGGTGCCTCCTTGGTCACATGATGACTCTCATGCGCAATAAGGCTCTGTGTTTCTTCACGCTGGGGCTTGCTAAGCGGTCCTCCCGAGTTCTCTGTATCGGCTCTTTAAGATGGGACTTCTATAGTCATCCTTGGGTCCACATTGCGTTCTTCGCTACGAGATAGATTCGCCAAGTCACTTCTTCAAAATCCGGACTTTGCCTACTCGGGATCAGGGGCTTTGTCAAGGTGGTCTTTTGGACCCGAATTTTATCAAGTCGCAAGAAAGAATTTCATCTTCGTAACTGATTTTCCGGTTACACTTGGCAGACTTCCCGTAGCATCGGAATTCAAGATCGGGGTTTCTCCGGCATTAGCAATTCCATCAAATCATTCTCCGGACAAGGTTTCGGCCAAAGTCACGGCTCACCCAAATGAAAGAAGCTTCACTCATATCAACGTGCCACTAGAGCTGTCGGCATCGGCTTGAATGACCAAGATTGAGAGGGAAAACTTCCAATCAAGACCCGGGATCCGAATCAATCTCATCAAAATTGAGGTCCATGTGATACTTCCGACAAAACCTCACCAACAACCGCATTTTGTTTAAATCGCGATCGAGGGTTCTCATCCCCCAGCATGCTCAAAATCTGTTCCAAAGCAGTCTCCGGACACATACATAACCATGCGTCCCCACAAAAATCTCCCGAGGGCTCATGTAGCATGCACAAAACTTGAATCAATAGGAAAAATCCTAAGTGAATTGAAGATCATAAATCATAATTTCCACTGTCAGCTTAGGCTAGGTGCATCTTCGAAAGCAAGTAAATGCATCATCTCGCAAACATATGCGGTGATACTCTCACAATCATTTTTGGCTCTATGCATGCATCTGTCATCATGAATGTCATATATGCATCTTCCTCTTCACTAACGAATGCGGGAATTCAAACGTGAAATCAAATCCCCCTTTTCGGCAAGGATGATCTTCACCAAAGTCGACCTCCAATGTCCACAAACGGATGAAGACGGCCTCCGGCATCTACGGTTTGGCAAAGACAAGCTCCGCGTCTGCAACTTGCTAAAGACGACCCCCGATGTCCACAAATGGATGAAAACAACCCCAGCGAAGACCACCTCCGAGTGTCTAACAAATCGGTCGAGAGACGCGAGTTCTCAAATACAAATCGGTCGGAGACGCCAAGTTCTCCAATACAAATCGGTCGGGGACGCCAAGTTCTCCAATACAAATCGGTCGGGGACGCCAAGTTCTCAATACAAATCGGTCGGGGATGCCAAATTCTCAAATACGGTTCGGTCGGAGACGCGAGTTCTCAAATACAAATCGGTCGGGGACGCGAGTTTTTCAAATACAATGCGGTCGAGACACCAAGTTCTCAAAAGCAAGAAGTCCCGATGTGAAGACAAGTTCAACAACTTCTACAAGGTTAACGATCACCGGCAAGATGCGGACTCGACCAAATTCCTCCTTCGGGTCAAAATGCCTCCAAACACGGCAAATCGTCAGCGAAACCGTCCACGAGCGGCAACCCGACAACTCTTCATCAACATCGGTAGTAGCCTCGGTCCTTTCGGCGGCTACGAGGTAAGCACGGCACAGGTATGAAAGCATCTCTTAGTCAACTACTTTTCTAAAAGAACATTATCATCAAATCTTAGGGTGACTTCCCAAAAATAGTCAGATCTTAGGGTGACTTCCCAAAAATAGTCAAACCATAGGGCGACTTCCCCAAAATAGTCAAGCCTTAGGATGACTTCCCAAAAATAGTCAGATTACAGGGTGACTTCCCAAAAATAGTCAAACCATAGGGAGACTTCCCAAAAACAGTCAAACCGTAGGGCGACTTCCCAAAATAGTCAAACCATAGGGTGACTTCCCAAAAATAGTCAGTTACCGTAGGGCGACTTCCCAAAATAGTCAAACCGTAGGGTGACTTCCCAAAAATAGTCGGATCTTGGGGCGACTTCCCAAAAATAGTCAAACCGTAGGGCGACTTCCCAAAAATAGTCAAACCATAGGGTGACTTCCCAAAAATAGTCAAACCGTAGGGCGACTTCCCAAAATAGTCAAACCGTAGGGTGACTTCCCAAAAATAGTCGGATCTTAGGGTGACTTCCCAAAAATAGTCAAACCAGGGCGACTTCCCAAAATAGTCAAACCTTAGGGTGACTTCCCAAAAATAGTCGGATCTTAGGGCGACTTCCCAAAAATGGTCAAACCACTTGGGGCGACTTCCCAAGCAGTCAAAGCCAATAGGGTGACTTCCCAAAAATAGTCAAACCATGGGCGGCTTTCCAAAAATAGTCAAACCGCTAGGGCGACTTCCACGAAAATAGTCGATCACAGGGCGACTTCCCCAAAATAGTCAAACCTTAGGGTGACTTCCCAAAAATAGTCAAACCATAGGGCGACTTCCCAAAAACGATCAGATTACAGGGCGGCTTTCCCAAGGAATAGTCAAACCATGCAAGGCGACTTCCCCAAAGTAGTCAAACCGTAGGGGCGACTTTCCAAAATAGTCAG